>APFE031705664.1:77119-111878 GCA_000404065.3 Pinus taeda
ACAGGTTCAGGGGGAGTATATAATGCATTGTTTGCATTATGGAGGATGTACAAAAGGAGATCATGGAAGCTGGTCTGAATATAGCTGCAATATGTCTCTATCTCTTTCTTGGTCATTAATGGTGTCTGGTGGATTATGGTTTCTCTTTGCAGATCTGGTTCATATTCAGGGGGAGCATGTTCTTAGGGGGAGCATAACCCTTTGCCCTTGATGTCAAAGGGGGAGATGAAGCTGAAGATTTTGAGGTTGCCATCAAGTCCAAAGGGGGAGATTGTTGGCATTATGGTTCTGGTATGATTATATGTTTCAGATGTTGTACTTGATGGCAAAACCCAAGGCATGGCTCTCATTTTAATGAAAATAAAGAAGTACGCAGGAGAACATTTCAGGAGGGGCGTACCCGCAGGTATGCCGTGCAGGGACCGCGTCCAAATACGCGGGTCACCCATTCATGGGGTGCGTACCCCAGTGCACACATTCCAAGGCAGTTAAGCACCCAAATGTGGGGCTTTCTCATGGTATTTAGCCAACAGTATTGGGTTATCATGGTTTCGGCCCGTGGTATTGTTTATTTTATTATTATTATTGAGCCCCATGATCCTTGATTTAAGGAAGAGCTTGCCTATATAAAGCAAAGAAGATCATTTGGCCTTAGCATCTTTTGAGTGATTGAATATCTTAAGATCTGATTTATTTGGGTTCTTGGTCTTAAAAAGATTAATCTAAAAAGGAGAAGTTAGAAGCGAATCTGCGAAGGGTTATCTCTTGAGCGCGAGTTCAGATCTGAGCATCTGACTTTATTTCAGCCCTTGGTGGAGGTACGCAGAGGCGCCGAAGGCTCAGTGCGTGGGTACGCAGAGGCGCCGAAGGTTTACTGCGTAGGTACGCAGGAGCTCCGAAGGTTCAGTGCGTGGGTGCGCAGGGGCGACAAAGGTTCAGTGCGTGGGTACGCAGGGTGACTGTGGTTCAGGTGCGTGCTTTCTGCAGCAGCACGCGGCGCGCTTATTCTCTTGGGTGCGTACCTTCTGTGAAAGTACGCGGCGCGATAGTGCAATTGGGTGCGTACTGTACGCAGATCCGTGAAAGGAGAAGTGCGTGGGCATGCAGTTTAGCTGAAGAGGCTCTGCGGGTATACGCAGTGAGACAGAGGGTAAAGTGCATAGCAACGCAGGCCAGTAAAAGGAAAGTTGCGTATCTGATTTAAGATCTTCTGTTGGTTGAATTTTTCTGTTGATAAGATGTTCTGGTTTCTGTTCTGTTATTACTGATCTGGTTACTACAGCTGTCTGTATAATTTACATGTACTTGACGTATATGGATCCAGTTTGAAAATTTATGAAAAGCGGTCCTTGAAAAGAAGTAGGGGGTTGTAGCTCCCTTCCAGGAAAGATTGGAAAACGAGAGAGAGAGTTGTAGCTCTCTGCAGGTTGCAGCCTCCGTACTGGTAAAGGACTGCACCAGTACAAGACCATTGTAAAAGGAGTTTCTAATTTGAAAGAAGATAGAGACATATTGCAGTAGGTGGTTTTCACCCACATTGGGTTTCCACCTTATATCTGGTGTTCTTTGATGTGACTGTCTGCTTTTCTTGTTCATGCTCATTACTTTATGGTACTGATATGAAAAAATAATTCAATGTGTAAATAAGGAAGATTTGGTAAAAGAACTAGATAATACTGATTCACCCCCCCTCTCAGTATTATTTTCAACAGCAAGTGTATTATCAAGTGTATTAGAGGTTCGATTTGAAATAGAAAGTGTTTGACTAGATGGTATACTTGTTGTTTGAGTGATTGAAGAACCTATCACACCATCATCGGCATGAGAGTCCTTACTAGATGGAGGTGGTGGAATAGTAAAAGTTGGTCTAGGTGCATTTGGAATCTTATCATAGAGCATGCTATAGTGGGTTTAAATCAAGTCTAAGTATTGAGCACAAGCAATTACTTGCTCTTTAGTAACAACTCCTTTATCCACATCCTTAGTGATGGATGGCAACAAGGATTTAATAAACCATTCAGCTAAAATATGATCAGGAACAAAAGTATTAACCATTCGACGATGATGATGCCACTCATGAATATGATCATAAATGTGAGTAGCAATGGTCTGTTTAAAGTTGGTCAACAGTTTTGTTCCAGTTTCTTATCTGATGGATAACTGGAAATGGGTTAAAAATGTAATGGCTAAGGCTATGAAGTTGTCGAATGAAGCTCGTGGTAATTCAATATACCACTTTGTAGCCGGACCAATGAGAGTTCGCTGGAAAATACGTAGTCTTACTAAATCATCATTTAGGGAGTTGGATGAACACCATAAATGAAAACTCATAACGTGATTGGATGGATCTTCTCTAGGGTTTCCATTGAACTTAGGAATATCATAAGGAAATTTGTGTGGAACCATCAGGCACCAAGCTGAATAAAGAATGGGATCATTGGTATGCCGATTTAAATTTGATAATTAAAGTGTTGCAACAAAAGGAAACTGTCAGTTTAGGTTGGGTTGCGCGTAACTAGGGTAAGATGGAACTGCTTGGGAAATAGGACTTTGTATACCAGTATAAGGAATCTATTGTTGGTAACCTTGATAAGGGTAGGTTTGTTGAGCATATCCAGTATAAAGTTGTTGTTGGGAACCAGGATAAAGTTGTTGTTGACCAAAACTAGCATAGGCTTGTTGACTAGAACCTGGGTAAGCTTGTTGACTAGAACCTGGGTAAGATTATTGTTTACCAAAGCCAACATAGGCTTGTTGACCAAGTCCAGGATAAGTTTGGTACTGTTGGAATTGTTGTTGTTGGTATTGTGGCTACCATGGTTGTTGATACAACGTTTGTTGCCCACCAATATAAGTTTGACCAGTTTGTGGATAAATTGGACTAGTATAAGTATGAGTCATCCCAATTAATGGTAAACTAGCCTAAGGTTGTTAGATTTCAGACACAAACGGTTATTGTGAAATGGCATGAGAAGACTAAGTCTATAGACCTGAAACTTGAGGGTAAGAGGTTGAAGGATCATCTTGCAAAGGTTGAGATACAATCAACTGAGCTTGCGATTGTGGTAAAGTCGTAACAACAGGCATAGTAGGTATGGATGAAATAGGTTGTATTGGTTGTGATGAATACACAAGCCTTGGTTGAATAGGCATTTTAGGCTACCATTGACAAACAATCATTCCAGAATAAGTTGCACCTAAATATGACTGTCTACTACCATACAGTGGTCCCCCAGAGTATGGAGAAAAAGCATATTGGGCATATTGTTCTCCATATGGAGGTAATCCAGTGTTAAGTGGATACCTTGGATGGTAACCAAATGGACCAGCTTGATATTGACTTGATGGATCAAACTGTTCAATATCCATAAGTGAAGAACCAAGTAAAATTCTTGTGGACGACATGGGTGAAGACCATGGACTAGAAGAAACACCAGAGTGAGTTCCAGATAATGATTGGTAACCTAGTGGGATGGATAGACCACCATACAGATGTGACTCAGCTGTTGTGGTAAACATCAAAGAAGTAGCGACAGTAGATATTGTCGCAGTTGTAACAAATGATATAGTCTGGGATGTTGTTTCATCCATAGTCAAATGACCCAATAAATGTCCTAATGAATCTATTGGAGTTTGAAAGTAAACAGGATCAAGAGGAGAAGTATAAGTTAACCAATAAAAGGAAGGATAAAGATAAAGCCCTGGTCCAAAACGAGTTGGAGTTCTAGGTGAAGTTTCTTCTTCAAATTCTTCTTTAATAGAAATCAAACCAAGTGGAAGGATTTCACCGTGAGGTCCATAATAAATTTCTGGTGTTTGACTCTACAGTAAATGAGAAGTCTCAATAGTTACATATGTCTAAGAATAAACCGGTTGATCGTCTTCTAGTACGGGAACAACTTCTGGATCCAACTATTCTTGTAAAAGAACAATGGGTTCAGGATGAATTTCTTGAAAAGCTTTTGGTTGAGGATCAATTTCTTGTTGGACAACTTCAGTTACCATTTCACTAAGTTCACTTTTAGTGTCCTCAAGTAATTGTAAAGGTTCCACTTTAGTAGCAGATAAACCAGTAATAGTAGGAGTAATTGGAATCGCATTACATACTAGTATAGGTGGCTTTGGTAAATCAGATGAAGAACCGGAAGTTTGTGATGTACTGGACTCAGTTAAACGATACCGCTTTCATAGACTAGGTGTAGCTCCAGGCGGTAAAGGCGGTTTACTCACTGTCCTACATGAACGACAGGGTAAGGGTTGATTTTCTTCCACAATTGCTAATTGATTTTATTATGAAAAGAAATAAACAAAAAGAGGGTAATCTAGGCAAAAGAATTACCAAGTAATTGTGAATTGCAATATACCGCCTTAGAGGAGCCAAGGACTTAACATATGTATAGGTAATCTCCCTAAATGTTGTTTTCCATGTATCACAATATGCAAGGCGGCCGACTCGGTTACCTATGGATGGATAGAAAGCTAACGTAGTCCTCCCAAATATACCCAAAAGTACGTGGAGGCCCAATCCGTGTTAGCGTTGTCTAATGCAAAACCGCATAGTGAGAGCATTCCCTTATACTTTTCGTACCATAACACTGCCCGATAAACCCTAAAGTACATGGATGAGCTAAGATATACTTATGTACATGGAATGAGGTATCACACTCGGAATGTATCGCATACCGTTAGCGACATTTGCTATGTCTAATGACGTCGGAACACATCTCTAGCCTAGACCTCTAAATGTTATGTGTTAAGTTACAATGCTCCATTAGGTTAATTGAGATAAATTTTAGTTGATCTTGTTTACAAGTTTGCCTTTCAAGTTCACCGCGTGATGTTTCTGAAACTCCTAGAATGCAACTAAAATGGGAAACATTCTTTTCATTTGATTTAAGCAATGAAAACCATAACTAAAAGGGATAGAGCAATCAAAATATCTAAACAAAGAGCATAGAGCACATCTAATGCAACTTTCCCTATACCATTCCTACAAGCACACACAAACTTCTAAATGCATGATGCATGTTTTTCTTTTCATTTCTTTAATGTTTAGATTAACAGAAATAAAATAAATGCGCAAATGATAAATCAATGCTTTTCACAAGAAATGAAGACTTTACGACAGTTTATTTTTCAAAGAAATGAAGGCTTTACGACAATTCTTTTTCAGAAAAGTAAATACTAATCAATGTAAGCTAACTTTGGGATTGATTTGACAATGATAAAGAAAACATAAAGAAACATTGAACAAGCAAAGCCAAAGTGGGCATGGAAAAGAAATGCTAATTTGGACTTCAAGGACAGAGAAACATTGACCATTCAGCAAAAAAAATGTGAAATAGTTTGGAAAAAATCAAGCAAAAAGATGGGTTTTTGGCTTGATAGGGACCAACGTAGCCCTGAGTGGGAGACAGTGTGTTGCAGAGCACTATCCCTAGGCTAAGGCTGCACTTTGTCAAGAACAACAGTGTGTTGATGCCATAGAGCACTATCAGCACAAATAAGCACACATTTTGACCAACAAGCTTCAAAATGATTGAATATAGGTAAATGAACTCAAGCAAAGTCTACTGGTGTTGCTGAGATAAGGGATAGCTACCAGGAACAATTGTCATTCCCCAATGGAGTCGCCAATTTGTTATACATAATTTATACCTACAGATAAGTACATCTTCCCTAAGTGGGTATTTACACTTAGAACAACTGAAGTAAAGATGTTTAACCTTTTCCTACAATAAACAGATAAGATAAAAGAACCTACTTATGATCCTTCTCTTCTTTTGATATCCTTTGAGTTGCTTTCGTCGGTCCCGCTCAAACTGAATTCGCTCAATTGGTACCTACCATCATAAACAGAAGATGAAAACAATCAAAGCATATGATCTATTTATTGTAAACAAATGGAATCAACAACATTTGAACATACATTCATCATAGATATAGTCAAAAGTATTGGAAAAGGAACAAACAACTTTATTTATTGATAGAAGGAGAAGTTACACCCAATGTGGTTCGATCTCGTGTCACTCATCCAGCTTCATCCAAGACCTCATAACACCAATAGAAACATCAATCCAGTAGCATAACTTTGCTTTGACAATGATTTCAAGTCTCTAAACCAACATTATTTCTCTATAATATCCAAGCTCTTTGGCTCTATGATGGGAGGCCAATTTATAGATGAATGCAAGTGGTTTTGTCATTAATATGGCATTGAATGGTTTTCCATAATTGGATGATTAGTTTCTAGGTTCAAAGGGATGAGAGGATAGAGGATTAGATGATTCAAGGTTATCCTAAGTCAAGCTCATATTGATAAGATAGGAGCTGGGTTCCTTCTAGAAGGCTCTAGAAAGGAGGAATATACCCAAGATCCAATGAACATTTTGAGGATTCTCTCCTAGTGCAGGCTTGAGTGGGCTTAGGTGCTCTGAAACGCAACCTTAAATGGGGCTACCTACTCTGCAAAGCACTTACCCCTGACAAGGGGTGCGCTGGTGACCCAATGAAGCACTTCACCAAGGCTTGAAGTCAGGATCATGGATGAAAGCACTCACTGAGGTGGCATGTCTAGGGCATGTAGCAACTGAATTAGAGTTTGACAGACCTTGTTTACACTGATTTGATCATCAGGAGTGATGTGCCCAAATAGACCTGTAATAGACTTGCATGCCTAGAATCAAGGAAAAAGTGACACTTGGCAGGAAGTTCCAAAATAGTAAGTGTTCCACCTTCGGGAAACTAATTAAAGAATCCCTATTTTCTAGGGATTATTTTTTTATTTATTTTTGGGAAACCGGTCATGCACCCTACTAAAAAGGATTACATAGTTCCAAGGACTAGGAAACTTCTTGCCTTAGTGTATTACACAATTTTTGAGCTAAAGGAAGGCTTGCACAATTTCTGGGCTTAAGGCTAGGATGTCATCCAATACTATGCAGTTTCTAAGGTCAAAGCAAGCCTTCCATCTTGGATTGTGCAATTCTAATCATCAAGGCTAGTTTGCCTTCCAAGATTGTACAGTTTTTGGAGACAAGCCCAAGAGTGTTGCAAGGTCAAATCAAGAGATGGCTTGTGCCTGAAAGATATCAATTGGGATCAATACACCAAAAGTGAAGTAGGAAAATATAAGTCTTGATCACAATATGAATACTTGACGATAGTAAAATATAAGCTCCTGTGGACAGGGAGGCTCCAAAATCAAAGCATGAGAAAAATTTTGGAGGGTCATTGTAGCAGCTACAACACCAACTTAGAACTTTTATTCTTAATGAAATTATTGTGCCATTTATCCCTTTATTGTTGGATGTTAGATATATTATCCAAGGATACTCGATGAAGTTCATCCAATTCACTGATTTGATGAAGACATTGCTATTGTGATTCAGAAAAATCTATACCTAATTGTAATGCAGTCTTTAATGCTTTTACCTTTATTTTTAAAGGTAGCATAACCTACTTTCCATACAAAATCTCATAATAAGTACATCTTATGGATTTTTCCCACATGGTTCTATAGGCCCTGAAGGCCTTTAGAAGCTTATCTACCGAATCCTTAAGGTGAAGTTGAATGGTCTTGGTCAAAATAGCTTCAAGAGTTTTATTCATTCCCTCGACTTGTCCATTATCCTATGGGTGGTAAGACATGGCTATATTGTGTTTAATTTTATATATCTCTATGATATTTCTAATGTGGTTTGAAGTGAATTGGAACTCTTCATCTATAAAAATATCTCGGAGTATCCTAAATCCGACAAAAGTTTCCTTGTAGAGAAAATATTCCATTGCTTTCTTTGTAGCTACTGGAAATTATTTTTCTTCCATCCATTTGGTGACATAATATATGTAGAAAAATATGTAATAATTTTTTTAAGAGGGAGGATTGGTTGGTCCTACAAAATCAAGGTTCCACTTTTCAAATGGTTCTATCGCTATTTGTGCTTAGAAAGGCATCTTAGCAGACTAAACTAAAGTCCCATTCTCTAGTAGATATCACATATTTTCACATACTTTTTGGAATATTTATTGATGGAAAGCCAATAGTATCCAATATGGATTACTTTATATGTGATCCTCCTATCATTAAAGTTTCCACTACATGGTCCAACATGATAGGATTATAAAATGCCATAAATTTCATCCCCTTGAATGAATTTTATAATGATGATTTTTGGACTTATGTAGAAAATACATCCCTCAATCCATGAAAACCTATAGCTTTTGTTGACTATTCTTTGTCATTGTTTAGGTGAAATTTATGGTGGTAATTCCCTATATCCAAACATTTACAAACTTGCATGTGTTAGTATATACTAAAAAAATATGTTCGTTAGAGAAAGTGTCCTAAACTAGAGATTCATTCCCATAAGTGTTGAGTCTAGAAAGGAAGTTGAAAATGATGTTACCTTTCCTAACCTTCTCCAATGTTGATGTCAAAATATTGTAATAATAATAATCATCTAGTCACTCTATCATCAGTAACAGGTTTGTTCATTAAATATTTTCTTGTAGAGTGATCAATTTGTAAAATTACAAGGTAACAAATTATATATTATTGAAACTTGTTTATAGCATGAACAACAACAATAAAATATTTTTTGTGATTGTATCATTAAATTTAGTATGAGTGAGATTATTATTGATGAAATATATTTCATAGGTCTAATGATCTTCCTTTTTTCCAAGAATGAATCCAATAGTAGTGTTTGAGACATCTATTGAGATGTGAAATGGTAGGGACCAATTCCCCCCTTAATATAGGTGCCTCAGATAAATTCTTCGAGGATTCGAGGGCATGTCAAAAACCATTTGCCTAAACAAATTCAATGTTTTTAGTAAGCAATGAAAATAAGTGACATGCTATTTTAGTGAAATTTTCAATAAAATTCCTATAGTAACCAACATGTCCTCAGAAACTACATAGCTCGTTTAACATTCTTGGGGTTAACATATTTGGAATTACTTTAATCTTCTTCAGATCCACCTTGTCACCTTCAAAAGAGATATAATATCCTTAAATAATACCTTCAATTAGAAACATGATGCATTTCATATTGTTGAGGGCCACATTAGATTATTTTCATCTTTTAAATACCATTTCGAAGTTGGCTAGAGCTAATCTGAAGGTTTCTCCATAGAACAAGAAATCATCCTTGTATATCTTCCCACAATCATGAATTAAATATGAAAATATGCCAAGCACTATGTGTCTAAAGGTGGCTAGAGAATTACAAAGTCCAAAATGGAAATACATGATATGCAAATATCCCCCATGGGCAGGTGAATGAGATCTTATCTGGTTCTTCGTAGAAATATGGATCTAGTTGTAGCCACTAAATCTATAAAGGAAAGAAAAGTATCACTTTCCTTCTAGTGTATCATATAATTGATCAATGAAAGGAGAAGGGAAATGGTATTTGTGTGTGGAATTGATTAACTTGTTGGAAATAATACTGAAAGCGGGGGGGTGGTGAATCAGTATTTACAATTCAATAATTTCTCATTTCATAATCAAACTTATATATGTTAATTCAGTGAAGTGAACTTGTGTGTGCACGCAACTGTTATTAAGGAAACTGGCGTATATCCAGTGAACTTATGATTCAATTAATTCAACATGTGTTTATCTTTAATGAGTGCATCGGTACTTTATTAAATAGTGACTGTGTGCAGTAATAACATAATAAACCATCACACATAAGAAACACACATGAACACCAAGATTTAAGGTGGAAACCCAATGCAGGAGAAAAACCACCTGCTACTGTCATCTTTGTCTTCTTTTTAATATAAAGAAACTTTGTTTACAATCTTGTACTGGTGCATACTCATACCAGTATGGAGGCACCCACCTACAGAAGGATACAACCTTCTCTCATTCTCCAGCTTCTACTGGAAGGGAGCTACAACCCCCTAGCTCTTGTACTAGCTGATATGTTTACTAGTATGTAGGAACTTGCTTATAGAAGGCTACGACCTTCTCTCTTCCTCTAGGGACCACGATTCATAAATTTTCAGACTAGATACTCTTGGTACACAACAACACAATATGAAGGCCACATTTCATCTAATTTTCACAATGGACCCATTAGTAACATTGAATCTCAAACTCAACAATAAATGCATCAACCAACAATTAGTCAATCTGAACAATCAGATCATTGTCACCAGAACACTATGTTGAACCCAAAAACCTGCAACATCATCCAGAACCAACTGCAACCTCAAAAATCATATGTCAAAATGTATATGATACTTTAGTGAATCCAAACTGCGTGTATATTCTACTTCCTTTAACCAAACCTATGTATACCTCCAAAATTATTGAATCATAAAAATCTCTCAATCAAAACTATATCAACCAGTAACATTATGAAGATCTACTGTCAAACTACATAGATCTATATAGACAGTAGAAAATATCACCCTTCTCACTTAATCAATCAATCAATCAGACTCAATATCCTTATGCATTCAATTCCACTTTGAGATCTAAGAAAACATCATTGACAAACAGTAGTAAAACAAAAACAGTGATCAAATAGATCAGTCATTTTTTAATAACATGATTTTCATTTGCATACACTACTTGGAAGAGTGAAACCAATGTGTATACGTGCCTTCACCAAGGTGAACCAGCGTATAGATCTACAAATACTAACTTAAAACTTCACAGTTATTCTAGACTTCATTCATACCCAGATCATAACATTTATAGGATAAAACATGCGTCAGTATTTAGATCTAGCCCAACAATTAATAGATCATACAATGATAATTCATTTTAGGTCTCATGATCCTAATCCAACATTGTATCAAAAGGTGCACAAGCTATTTCAAATCATATCATAACCATAACCCTTACAACATAAGATATACTTCAGCTAGAAGTATTCATGAAAAACCCTTTCACTTCCACACTTGGCCCTTTGATCTTCTCCTCCTTATATATTTTTTGGCCTTTCTCAATAGCTCGGACCAAAACAACACTTAGAACCTATGGTATTCTTGGACAGGATCAAATAACTATTACTTCACTCAATATTGTGGGCTAATACCATGGTATTGACCCTTGGTATTCTTTAATCTTAAATTTCCTTGATTTTCCAACCCATAAGCGCTTTTCCTTTTGTGAAAGTGTTGCCATACATATACACTCCTTTTATCCAATGAACCCTCTTGTATATGCTACTTTGACAAGGTGAAAATGCGTATACAACTTAAACTGCCTTAAAACATCCTTTTCCTTCAGCTTCTTGATTCTGATCAGTATTCCTTTGTTCCAACTTCCTGTTCTTCTGTACCATTGCCCTATTACCTCTGAATTGACCTATTACATTGTGAGTTTCCCTTTATCAAATCTGTACTGACCTGTCAATGAGTTGCCATCAAGGACAACACCTGTACCATAATGCCAACAATCGTCCCCTTTAGAATTGATGGCAACCATATTGGTGTTTATTACGCCAAGCTGTAGAACCTGTTAAATATATCAAACAACACCAAGATACTATCCCCCTTTGACATCAAGGGAAAAGTGTGGACCAAGATATTCTCCCCCTTTGAGATACACTATGATGTCCATGCCCCCCTAAGTAAATGTAGAGTCTGCAGAGATATTTTTCAAAAGAATAACATGACCCTATAACTCAACTATATGAGTATGACCTTCCTATCACCAATTAATCATACATACATCAATCACCCAACCAAGTGGGGATATACCAAATGTTCATACATGACTGAAAAAGTGCTATAATTACATCATCTTTCCCATGCACAATGGGAGTACAAATTACATCATATGTCCAAAATGACTCATTTAAATAGACTATGACATAAAGAGACATATTATTACATCATAGGCCTTTTCATGACCTTTACAAAAAATGATATGAATATTTGAAGCCATAATTGAATTCAGCAATCATGATGCCAACAATGTATAATGTTTTTGAAGGCTAATGCTCCCCCTGAACCTGTGCTACCTGTGCATTGTCAACAAATCAGTCATCGAGGCATCTTCATCAGTCAAATAAACATCAATGCATATCAGTAGAATTTAACCATCAATATCAGACTGAACATCCATGTTAGAAACTAATTTTGAGTATGACCCACTATTTTTCTATCAGAAAAACATATACGTTCCAGAAGCCACAAAACTCACGTATATATGTGATTTTTCTTCATGAAACCTGCATATAGGAACCATTCCTCTGAAAAGTGGATTTAATAGCAGGATGATGCATAAACTACTCCTAGATTTTGTCTGAGATATTCAAATGTTTCTCTGGGAAGTGGTTTGGTAAATATATCAACAACCTGTTCTTTGGAGGGAACATACTCCAATTTAATTTTCTGTTCAAGCACTTGTTCTCGTAGAAAATGGTACTTAATGGCTATGTGATTGGTCTTGGAGTGCATGACTGAATTTTTCGAGACATTGATGGCACTTGTATTATCAAATAGAATTGAGATGGGTGGAGAAAATGTGAATTGAATATCTTGCAATGTTTGCATCATCCAAAGTAGTTGTGTGCAGTAAGATGCAGCAGCCACATATTCTACTTCAGCCGTAGATTAGGAAATCAAACTTTATTTCTTTCTGAACCAAGACACTAACCATGATCCCATATATAATGCACCTCCACTAGTGCTTTTTCGATCATCAACATTTCCTGCCCAATATGCATTTGTATATGCATGAAGAGTGAGATATGTATCTTTAGGATACCATAGACCAAAGTCTTGAGTTCCTTGGAGATATTTTAATATTGTTTTTACAGCTAGAAGATGTGATTCCTTTGGCTTTGCTTGGAACCTTCCAATAATTCCTACTGTATGCATGATATCAGTTCTGGTACTCGTTAGATAAAGTAGACTTCCAATCATAGATCTGTATGTTAGTTGATTTACTGTAGGTGATTCATCGTTAGAACTAAGACTACATCCTGTTACCATTGGAGTGCATACTGGTTTAGAATCTTCCATTCTGTACTTCTTCAGAATCTTCTTGAGATATTTAGTTTCTGAAATAAAAATACCATCTTTTGTTTGTTTTACTTCTAGACCAAGAAAATAAGTTAGTTCACCAAGTAAGGACAATTCAAATTCTTGCTGCATAACAAAAGAAAAGTTTTGACTCATAGATTCTTCATTTCTACCAAAGATGATATCATCAACATAAACAACAGTAATTAGAAATTTATCATTCTCAATATTTGTGTATACGTTGTTGTCTGCAGATCCTTTTGTGAAACCTTGTTGTTGTCAGTATTTTTCAAGATGATAATAGAATTCCCTTGGAGCTTGTTTCAATCCATACAAAACCTTTTTGAGGTTGCATACAAGTTTTGCATCATCTCCTAGAATGAATACTCTTGGTTGTTCAATATAAACTTCTTCTTCTAAATCTCCATTAAGAAATGCAGATTTTACATCCTTTTGATACACTTTGAATTTTCGAAAACTTGAAGAGAAAGAAACATTCTTATGGCTTCAAATCTGGAAATAGGTGCAAAAGTTTCTTCAAAGTATATACCTTCTTGTTGAGCATACCCTTTACAAACAAGTATTTCTTTGTTTCTAATAACCTCTCCATTTTCATTCAACTTATTCTTGAATATCCATTTTGTTCCTATAACATTTTTGTCATGCAATCTAGGAACTAATTCCCAAGTATCATTCTTTTCAATTTGGTTAAGTTATTCATCCATGGCCTTAACCCAACATTCATCTTTTCTAGCTTCATTAACATTCTGTAGTTATATGGAGGATAGTAATGCTAGATAACTGGAAGTTCCTGCAAGATTTCTTCTTATTTGTACTCCAGACCCTTTTTCTCCACGAATTTGAGATTCTGGATGATTCTTTTGAACATACCTGAATGGAGTCTTTTCCCTGTCAATTGTATCTTCTTCTGATGCTTCATTGGATTCTTCCTCTATATTAATTTGATTTGATATGGGAAAGAATTCACCATCTTCTTCAATGTCATCTTCCTTTGTTGATTTCATATGTTTCGGATTTTTGCATGCTTCATCAATTACTACATCAATGCATTCAACAATTTTTCGAAGTCTCTTATTATAACATTTGTCTCCTTTACTTCTAGATGAATAACCAAGAAGAATTCCTTCGTCTGCTCTAGGTTCAAACTAACCAAGTTTTTCATAAGTCTTTTTCATGAAGCATTTGCTTCCAAAATATTTGAAGTGTTTTACAGTAGGAGGCTTACCATACCAAAGTTCATATGGATTTTGATCACTATTTACCCGAGCATTAGCTTCGTTGAGAACATTTATGGAAGTATATGCATCTTCACCCTAGAAGGTGGTAGGATTTCCATATTCATCAAGCATAGCTTGAGCCATTTGTTGAATTTTTATGTTCCTTCTTTCCACCATGCCATTTTGTTGAGGAGTTCTGGCAACATAGAACTGTATTTTTATTCCATGTTGTTCACAAAAATAAAAAAATTCATTTGATATGAATTATCCTCCTCGATTAGATATGAGACATTTGATTTTTAGATCTGATTCATTTTCAACTAAAGCTTTGAAGGCTTTAAACTTTTCAAATGCTTCATCTTTATGCTTTAGTAAACCTATCCAACACATTCTAGAAAAATCATCAATGAATAAAATGAAGTATTCTTCTCCACGAGGTGATTTTTTCCTTGTTGGCCCACACAAATCAGTATGAATGAGTTCAAGGGGCTTACTTACTGATCCTTATTTGTCATTGAAATGAACTTTGGATCTCTTACCGACTTGACATGGTTTGCAGATGGTATTTTCTTAGATGCTGATATCTGGAATATCACAAACCGCCTTGAGCTTGCATGCTTTTCTTATTTAAGAAAATCTTAGATGCCCCAATCTTCTATGCCATAGCCATTTCTCTTCTGTTTTGATTAGATAGCAATGTTTTTTACCTCCTTTTAGTATATATAGATTTCTTGGAGTTATTGTACCCTTGATTACGATCTTTCTTGTATCAATCTCACAAACCACACATTAGTTTGATGGAACACAACTTCATTTCCTTGATCACACATTTGAGTGGCACTCAACAAGTTATGCTTTAAACCATCAACATCCATAACATTTCCAGCTTTAACCTTTTCTTTCAAATAAACAGAACCTTTACCCTTAGTGGCAGCTAGTGTGTCATTTCCAAAAGAGGCATTCTTTTCCTTTTCTAAAGCATTATATGCAATGAGTTTATCTTTATCACCTGTCATGTGTTTAAAGCATCCGTTATCAGTGTACCATTGATTTTCTTGTCCTTCTGCAAATAGAGCTATGCAACATCTTTCTGATTAAAATTCCTCCTTTCTCCATACCTTGGAATTTGACATTGTTTTCTCCTTTTGAATTGTTGGCTGAAATTTTCTCCTACATTCAGATTCTTCATGACCAAATTTATTTCAAAATGAACATTCAATTTCATCTTCAAGAGGAGAAAATTTATTATAAGAACTTTTCTTGATTCCTGTCATGCTCCTTTATTTTCGTGCTTTTCTAGTCGTGATAGTTTTGTAAGCAACACATTGAGCAGCCTTATGCCAAAAGTTATGGCATGAAAAACATTTTCCATTAAAGAAGTTTTTGTGATCATAAAATCTTTTGGTATTGTTTACCTTTTGGTTGATTCTTCTATTGATGTTCACCCTTGGAGTGAATTGAGCATGATTTACCTGAGGAGTACTTTTAGGCTTTTGTTGAAGATTGGCACACTGTTCATTGGTCTTTGCTACATCAGATAGCTTCTGGTGATGGCTGACAGATTTTGTGATTGGGATGTTCCTTCATTATATCCAAGACCAGTCTTTATAAGAGGAGAAAACTGAACCTTGATGATTTCATCTAACGTTTCTGAGCCTTTAGCAAATCTAAGATTAAGAGATTTTGTCTTTTCAATTTCTTTTCTTAGACCCACTGCTTCACATTCTATTTTTTCATTGTGCTTTTCTCTTTCAGTGAGTTGATGTGTCAAAGTGTCTATGACCATATTATTTTCTTCCAAATAGATTTTGAGTTTAGCGATTTCTTCAAGAAAATATTCCTCTTCTAAGGCATCCATAAAATCATCATTGTCATAAGCCATGAGTAGTTTAAAATCCTGTTCAGATTCATCTTCATCACTATTAGACAATCCATCACTATCTTCATGAATATAATAACTTCTTCTATTAACAATTTTTTTTTTTTTAACCCTTTGCAGACTCCTTTCCTTTTTCATGATTATCTGTATGAGGATATTTAGCAGCATAATGGCCAACTCTACCACAAGCAAAACATTTGAATGGAAGCTTACCTCAGAATCTTTCGGAACCTCGTTGAAGCTTCTTTACAAAGTTTACCTAATCTTCTTTGGAAATATATCCTGATTCATTGAGATTTTCCTTTTCTTTTCCCTTTGTTGAATCTTTGAAGGCGGCTTCTCTAATATTTGATGGACCTCCTTTCCTCATTTCAAAGGAAATTAAAATTCCGTCACATTGAACAACAGTAATAGATTGAATATCTTGCTTTTCTTCTATGGCAGATACTTTTGAATCAAATTTAGAAGACAAATATCTAAAAAAATTCTCTACTAAAGTTGCCTCCTTTATTTCTTCACCCAGATTCTTCATACGATTTACAATCTCATCTACTTGTAAAAAGTAACTAGCAATACTTTCATCACTATGATCTTGAGAGTTTCATAATGAATTGTGAGATTTTGGAGCTTAGCACGTTTTACCTGGGAGTCTCCTTCATAGCTCTAAATGATTTTGTCCCATATTTCTTTGGTTGTCTTGAGATGCATGACTCTGATGAATTCTAATTCTAACAGACTTCCCAATAAAGTATTGACGACTTTGGCATTGGTTTCGTATAACTTCTTTCCTGCTATATCTGTGGGTATTGCTGTTGGAGATTGTTATCCTCCTTCCACAATTTCCCAAACATCAGCTCCAAGCGATTGAAGATAGGCTCTGGTTCTTATCTTCTAATATAATAAGTTGTTTCCATGGAAGATTGGTGGTCTGATAGATCCCATGCCTTCGTGATTGTTCATCTTGAGAGATCTCCCTTCAAGAGATCAATCTTCTTCTGAAGGACTTGTTCTCATACCAATTGTTGGAAATAATATTGGGAGGGGGGTGAATCATATTTACAATTCAATAATTTTTCATTTCATAATTAGATTTATATGTGCTACTTCAGTGAAGTGAACTCGCGTGTGCATGCAACTTCTATTAAGGAAACCAGCATATATCCACTGAACTTATGATTCAATTAATTCATCATGTGTTGATCTTTAATTAGTGCATGAGTACTTTATTAAATAGTGTATATGTGCAGTAATAACATAATAAACCATCACACATAAGCAACACACATGAACACCAATATTTAAGGTGGAAACCCAATGCAGGAGAAAAACCACCTGTTATTGTCGTCTCTGTCTTCTTTTTAATATAAAGAAAATCTGTTTACAATTTTGTATTGGTGCAGACTCATACCAGTATGTAGGCACCCACCTGCAGAAGGCTATAACCTTCTCCTGTTCTCCAACTTCTATTGGAAGGGAGCTACAACCCCCTAGCTCTTGTACTATCCGATATGTTTACTAGTATGTAGGCATTGGCCTACAGAAGGCTACGACCTTCTCTCTTATTCCAGGGACCACGGTTCATAAATTTTCAGACTGGATACTCCTGGTACACAACACAATATGAAGGCCACATTTCATCAAGTTTTCACACTGGACCCATTAGTAACATTGAAGCTCAAACTCAACAATAACTGCATCAACCAACAATCAGTCAATCTGAATAGTCAGATTACTGTCACCAAAACAGTGCGCTGAACCCAAAAGCTGGCATCATCATTTAGAACCAATTGCAACCTCAAAAATCATATGTCAGAATGTATACGCTACTTTAGTGAAGCCAACCTGCATGTATACGCTACTTCCTTTAACCAAACTTGCGTATACCTCAAAAATTAATGAATCATAAAAACCCTTGAATCAAAACTATATCAACCAGTAATATTCTAAAGATATATTTTCAAATTACAGAGATCTATACAGACATCAACAAATATCACCCTTCTCACTTAATCAATCAATCAATCAGACTCAGTCTCCTTATGCATTCAATTCTACTTTCAGATATAAGAAGACATCATTGACAGACAACAGTAAAACAACATCATTAATCAAATAGATTAGTTAATTTTGAACAACAGGATTTTCATTTGCATATGCTACTTGGAAGAATCAAACCAACGTGTATATGTGCCTTCACCAAGGCAAACTAGTGTATAGATCTGAAAATACTAGATTAAAAATTCAAAGCTATTCCAGACTTTAGTTATACCTAGATCATAACATTTATAGGATAAAACATGAGTCAGTATTCAAAACTAGCCCAACAATTAATAGATCATATAATGATAAGTCATTTCAGGTCTCATGATCTTGATCCAACATTGTATGAAAAGCTACACAAGATATTTCAGATCATATCATAACCATATCCCTTACAACATAGCATATACTTAAGATAGAAGTATTCATGGAAAACCCTTTCACTTGCACACTTGGCCCTTTTATCTTCTCCTCCTTATATAGTTTTTGGCCTTCTCAATACCTCAGACCAAAACAACACTTAGAACCTATTGTATTCTTGGATGTGATCAAATAATCATTACTCTGCTCAATATTGTGGGCTAATACCATGGTATTGATCCTTAGTATTCTTTAATCTTAAATTTCCTTGATTTTCCAACCCATACGTGCTTTTCCTCCTGTGAAAGTGCGTGCATACGTATACGCTCCTTTTGTACATTGAACCCGTTTGTATATGCTACTTTGACAAGGTGAACCTATGTATACAGCTTAAACTACTTAAAACATCCCTTTCCTTCAACTTCTTGGCTATGATCAATTTTCCTTTGTTCCAATTTCTTGTTCTTCTGTACCATTGCCCGACTACCTCTGAATTGACCTGTTACATTGTGAGTTTCCCTTTATCAAATCTGTATTAACTTGTGAGTGAGTTGCTATCAAGGACAACACTTGTACCATAATTCCAACATAACTTTTTGTATTCAACATTGATTATCGATTTACCATTTTTTTTTAACAACAAGAGGGAAGACCCATCATATACTAGAGATGGGATAAATAAAGTCTATGGACAATAGTTTTTGTAACTCTTCCTTAACTATTCCTTTCAATGCAAAATTATTTTGTTGTTGGGGTTAGCAAATGGGCCTAAAATCCTCTCTAATATAGATATGATGTGTGCAAAAATCTAGATGTGTTCCCTTCATGTTAGTGTAGTACCAAGAAAAAGCATAATTATGGTTCTACAAGACCTAGATTTATTACTTCCTTTGATATTTGGAGAACCCATGGTTAATGTTAAAAAAAATTATGGGATTAATCTTTATGGATTCAATGTTTGGGTTACAATTTTCATCAAAGGATGACATTTTCACCCTTGGTAGTGTATTTTATATAGAAAGAGTGGCTTGGATGTCAAGATTTAGGACTTTATTGAGAATTTGTTGGGTAGGTGGAGAGGTTGTGGCTATGAAATTGCCAATTTCTTCATCCTCAGTTTTCTCCCTTAGATTTGTCTAAAGTAAGAACTTAATGATAAATCTCTTCCTCAAATTCTCCTCCCCATTTAACCAAATTAGTACTTTAGGGTCAAAGCTTATCTTGGTTGGGGAATATAATGTAATTTGTTTGGTGGAACTTCCTTGGGAAATTATCATATTCCCTGATCTACATCTAATGTATGCATCGACAGTTTCCAACCGTGGCCATCATAAAATAAAGAGGTATCCCCCTAGAGTGGAATTGGGTTGAAAAATCATAAAGTAGTAGGATATTCGCAAGAGTATATGAATATCACCACATCTTCTAAAATACCCTCTGGTTTTTGTGTGGAATTATTAGAAAGTTGTAATATAGTTGGGGTCCACCTAAGGCCTGATAATCCTAAGGCTTCCATGGTTTCACAATTCATAACATTGATGGAAACCCCTACGTCGATCAACACGTTGGGAATAATAATATTATTAATATCAACATCAACAACAAGGCTACTAGGATTTGAATATTTGATTGTAAGGACCCTACCCACAAAATTAAATTTACTATTTTTCCAATCATATGTATTCTTTGAAGGTATTTCCTTTCCTACCCAGCATTATTTCACAACTTTATATATTGGAATGTCCTTAATGGTTTGGAAGCAAGGTATTTGAACACATACACTTTTAAGTTTCCCTGAAAAACTCCAACTTTGGTTGAGTGATGAGTTTCTATGTTTACTGTTTCGGAGTAGGGAGGAACTAGTGATTCATTATTGGTTTGGTCTAGTTTTATAAAATTTGTAGGATATTTATAAAGTGATGGGTTTCCATATAGTACTTCCTCCTCATAATCATATATTCTTACAAGAGACGTTTTCTTATTCAAGTTCTTTCCATATCTTAGTTGAATATCTTAACATTATAGAGAAGAAATAGAGTAAATGGGATAAATTGAGAGCCCAAAGACATCTGCCAGTTGTTATATAATATTATTTGGGTTAGGTATTGGTTTTGTAGGGAGTTGAGGATGAAGATGGGATAGACTATGTGGTTGAAACTGTGGTTGTGGTAGAATTGGCATCAACAACAGAGGCATAGATTGTTTAGGTCCCGCAAAGCATGGGTTTTCCTCCACCCTTCTTTCCATCAGTGGTTTTATGGTGGAGAATCCATAACCTATGGATTAGGTGGGAACCACTATTGAAGACAATAAGAAACAAAAATTTTAACCTAATAAATATTGTAATAATGAGTTTGGTCAAGGATCATAGCTTTGGGTCTAGGTTCCCATGGTTTATTTTTTAAGATGAAGCATACTTTTTCTACTTCACTCGTTGCTTCATGATAAACTTCTTTAAATCCTAGGAAGGATGAGAAGATATTAGTGGCATGATCTTTCTTAAAAATCCCACAAGTATATACTTACTTTAATGAACATTATTTTAATTGGTGGTTTCTCTCGAAATTTTCACAGAAGATGGCTTGAGCCAATTTTGCCTCTTCCCTTTTATTTTTTGTCAATAGTATGTCTAACTAGGACAAACTAGGAGCTCATAGAACTAATTATATTTGCCTTGAAATCCTCCACCATATTACCAAATTTTGCTCTAGTAACTCCTCTGCCAAATGTCTTTTAAATTCTTGCCAACATATCCCTTGGTCCTTTTCTTGGTCATCATGTGCCTCAAGAATATCTTTGACACAAATTGTAGATGTCATAATAATTGTGTTGGGATATGTTTCCTCCACTCATTAGGTTAATTTTGTCAATATTGTCATCCCTAATTCCTCTTAATGACAAGACTCATAGAGTTTCATCCTCCAAATGGATTTGCGTAGACCTATGCAATTTGTATTTGAAGTGTTGTAGGTAATATTCTATACTTTCATAGTATTTTAATGTGTTAGGTCCCTACAATACTAGTGATTCCTCCACTACTATTGTCATTGTAGCCCTTATTTTTATTTTTGTGCCCTTATTGTTCCCATATTGTTATTATTGTGACCCATAGAATCCCACTTTTGTTATTTTTGTGCCCTTATAGTATTATTGTTATGTCAACTTTGATTATATTGTGACCCCTTAGACTCCTATATATAGAAAGGAGGTTTTGTCATTTGTATCATCCAAGAATTGTTCATTTGTGTAATGTAAAGAAGGTTTCCCCCTCGAAGAGGCTGATTTATAAGTCATTGGTCTATCTTTTCTATATTTTTGTGAGCTGGTTTCATAACATTTGCTATCAGAGCTTTGGATTTTAGTGTTTCGTTGCTCCAAAACAGGGCATCGCGAAATTTTCGCTATACTTGTTTTTCTATGACGTTTCAGAAGCTTAAAAAAACCCATTTGAGAAGAATTCTTGATGATCCTTGGGTCCAAATTTTAGATCTTGTCTCGTTATATTTTCAATGATATGATCCAAGGGAGTTAGGGTTTTTGCAGGATCTCGAATTGCATCCCAAACAAGTGATCTTGGGAAAATCGTCATAATTTTCTCTTTGAATATCATATTAAAATTTTATAAGAAGTTATAGAAATATGACGGATTTTAGTTCTATGTGCATTATTTTCAGGTTGGAAGGTTGAAATAGTGACACGTGGCACTTCATACAAGTTCACTCTATGGAAAAAATGTATAATCAGGTCATATTGGGAGATTGGGCATAACTATTTCTTGGATAATCTAGTTTTGATCAGACTTGAGGCGTTGGAAAGAGGACTCAAAGGAATACCACAGTGCATAATTTAAAACCTTGGAGATATGAAATTTGAGAGATACATAAGATATAATATCTTGCTCCTACAAAGTGAAAAAGGGTGTGTAGTTTTTTTTTTAACTTTTGCATAAGTTTAGTTTGAAAAATTAGTTTGAAGGAATTCAAAGGGCACAGTGAAGAATAATTATCATTAATTGATGCCCCGAAGAAAGAAAATGCAAACACCTAGTAAGAAATCTAAAATATCTAGCATGACTCATAAAGAAGAGGAATAAATGCAACATGATATATCAAAATTACAAGACCAAGCGCAACAAAATTCACTCTCACAAAAAGTAACAGAAGCTAAGATGGATGGTTTAAAGAAAGACGTAGAAGCTAACATGGATGGTTTAAAAAAGGGCATGGAAGCTAATATGGATGGTTTAAATAAAGGCATAGAACCTGAGATGAATAATGTGGAAGCTAAGATGGATGGTTTAAAGAAAGGCGTGGAAGCTAAGATGGAAGAGTTGAAGATAGATTTGACAAAGTTTCTACAAGAAATTCTTACTAACGGTGAAAGGGTAGTAAAGAAAACTCATGATGAGAACAAAATAAATTTTAATCATGATTTCATAGACTTTAATGTTGGATCGAAGACCCACCATGTTCCAAAGATCGATATGAGGATGTTTGATGGCAAGGATCCTATAACATGAATACTACAGATGGAGAAATATTTTGATCTCCATAATGTGCAAAACACACAAAAGGTATGCATTGCAAATTTATATTTGGAACCAAATCAGTTTGTATGGTATTTATGGCTTTGCTCTCATAAACAAATTGTCACTTGGGAAATTTTTACAGATGCAATGATAGCACATTATGAGGATACAAAAAGAAACACTTTTTTTAGCCAATTGATAAATCTCAAACAAAAAGATTCAATGATGGAGCAAATTGAGGACTTCCAAAAATTTAATATGAGGGTAAAATATATTCTAGAGGAGCATAGGATTGATGTGTTCATAGGAACTTTAAAGGATAACATCCAACATGAGGTTCACCTTTGGGAACCTGATTCATTGGGGAATGCATTTAGGTTGGCAAGAAAAATGGAAAGAAAAATTATGGCAACAAGGAAGCCTACCACTTACAATTATAAACATGGAAGTTTTTTTGCCCCTAGCCTTCCACAACCTACAAGGTTGACACCACAACAATTGGAAGAAAAAAGAGAAAAAGAGCTTTGTTACAGTTGTGATAGAAAATACACTAAAGGTCATAAGTGGGCTGAGAAGAAATTATTTTACATAGATTATGAAGAAGAGGAAGAAAATGAACAAGAAATTTCAAAAGAATAGGATCTACACTAGGAAAAAACACTAAAGAAAGAAGAAATGAATCTGACCATATCTTGTAATGCATTCATTGGAGTTACCACTCCTCAAACTATCAAGATAGAAGGACATATCAAGAAGAAAAATGTAATAGTGTTGATTGATTCAAGTAGTACCCATAATTTTATTCATTGTAATATAGCTAAGGAATTGAATTGCTTCCTATATCTAGCACTAGAGATTCAAGTGATGGTTGCAAGTGGAGGAACCATAAATTTCTTTGGAAAGTACCATAATATAAAGCTATCCATGGGAGAATATGTATTGAATAGCCCAATTCTTTCCATTCCAATGAGTGGTGCTGATGTTGTACTAGGAGTCCAATGGCTACATCTGTTGGGTACAATAGATTTTAATTTTCAAGAACTTTTCAAGAAATTTTCTTCAAAAGGAAAGGAAGTTGAATTAAGGGGTATCGCAAGGAAACCAGGAAAGATAATCAGCTCTAATGGAATGACAAAGCTTCTAAAGAAAGAACAACGAGGCATAATTGCATAATTATGTTCACTAGAGGTTCCCACATCGAAATCATCTATTTCTCTAGATCTCCAAAAAGTCTTGGACAATCATTCCAAGGTATTTGATACTCCCAAAGGCCTCCAACCTATTCATGATCATGATCATGCTATTCATTTGATTCCAGGAAGTGTTCCTCCAAACATCAGGGCTTACAAATATCCCTATGCCCAAAAGAGTGAAATTGAACATGTGGTTGTAGAAATTCTAGAGGCTGGTATGATTCAACCTGATCAAAGTTCTTTCTCTGCTCCAATATTATTGATTCACCTACATTTCAAGGTTTGATGAATTCCATTTTCAAACGCACCCTTAGAAAATTTGTGTTAGTATTTTTTGATGATATACTAATCTACAACAAGTGTTGGAAGGATCATGTTCAACATGTTGACAAGGTGCTCAAACTATTGGAGGAGAAAACCTCGGACCAAAACCTCAGACGAATACCTCAAATCAAATACCTCGGACCAAATACCTTGCACTAATACCTTGGACCAAAACCTCAGACCAATACCTCAAACCAAATACCTTGATTTTCCATCCCATACGTGCTTTTCCTTCTGTGAAAGTGCGTTCATACGTATACGCTTCTTCTGTTCCATGAGCCCGCATGTATATGCCACTTGGACAAGGTGAACCAGCATATACTTCTTAAACTATTCTCTTTCTTCAATTTCTTGATTTTGATTTGTAGTCTTTTTTTCCTTCATCCTATTCTTTTGTACCATTACTTTGTTCCCTCTTAATAGACTTGTTATAACATGATTTTCCATATTACTTCTGAAATGATTCCTTTGAACTACCTTGCATTTTGTCACATCTGTAAACACAACTGCCATGCATTTTGTCACATCTAATTTCTCTCCTGTAGATTCATCTAGTTACGTAGATTCATCTAGTTACCATTTACAAGTGAGTTGTTAAGCTACAAGTGGGTTGCCATCAACTACAACACATGTATTATAATTCCAACATTACCTACACCAGACTTCACAAAAACCTTTATTGTGGAATGTGATGCCTCAAGAAATAGAATTGGTGTTTTTTTAATGCAAGAAGAAAGACCCATTGCTTTCAAAAGTTGTCCAATCAAAGGAAAGTATTTACACAAATCTACTTATGAGAAGAAAATGTTGGCAATACTAAATGCACTTAATAAATGGCGACCCTACCTAATGGGAAGACACTTCAAGGTACAAATGAATCATGATAGTCTTAAATACTTTTTAGAACAAAGATTATCTTCAGAAGAGTAGAAAAAATTGGTCACAAAGATGTTGGGTTATGAATTTGAAATCATCTACAAAAAAGGGAAGAAAAATGTGGTGGCAGATGCACTCTCAAGAAAGGATGAGGATGAGGAAGCATTTCTTTGCGCCATTTATATTATCCATCCAGATTGGATAAATGAAGCAAGGGATGAATAGAAGAATGATCAAGAAGTGTGGGCACTCATTCAAAATTTACAACAAGATCCTATTACATCTAATACATTTCGCTGGAAAAATGACTCGTTATGGTAGAAAGATCAGTTATACCTATGTAAGAATTCCAAACTCAAACAAAAGATTCTCATGGAATTTCGCACCTCTCCCTTAGGAGGGCACTCAGGATTTCTAAAAACTTATCATAGGGTTAAGAAGGAACTTTTTTGGGATGGCCTTAAATCGGATATTCAAAAGTTTGTGGCGAAATGTTTGGTTTTCCAACAAAATAAAGTTGAAACAATTAAGACCCCATGTCTATCACAACCTTTATCTATTCCAAGCGAATGTTGGGAGGAGGTTTCAATGGATTTTATCACAGGTTTACCCAAGTCTGAAGGAAAGAGTGTTATCATGGTGTTAATTGACAGACTTACAAAGTATGCACACTTTTGTGCATTATCTCATCCATTTAAAGCTATTATAGTTTCTACTACATTTATGGAAACAATTCAAAAGCTACATGGAAACCCAAAGATTATTGTAAGCGACGGAGTTCCCATTTTCACTGGAAATTTTTGGACATAATTATTTTTTGGTCTTGGTACTTAGCTAGCTCATAGCTCATCTTATCATCCTCAATCTGATGGGAAAACTGAGATAGTAAAAAGAATTTTGGAAGGATATCTTTGTTTCTTTGTATCTAATAAACAAACACAATGGGTCAAATGGTTGCCTCTGGTTGAATGGTGGTATAACACTTCCTTCCATACTGCAGCAAAATGACCCCATTTATGGCACTTTATGGATATCATCCACCGTCCATCACATCATATTTAAGAGAAAATTATAAGGTTCAAGCAGTGGAAGATCACATCGAGCATCAACAAGTTCTCCAACTCTTAAAGGATAACCTTATTTTGGCGTAGAATAGAATGAAACAACATGCAAATCAACATTGCAATGAAAGAAGGTTTGATGTAGATGATTAGTTATTCCTACCGCTACAACCATATAAACAAATGTCCCTCAAGAAAGCTAAGAAGGATAATAAATTATCACCAAATTATTATGGTCCATACAAGGTGTTGCAAAATATAGTTACTATGGCATACAAATTGGAGCTTCTTGAAGCTTCCCGAGTGCACCTAGTTTTCCATGTTTCATGCTTAAAGAAGGTTATAGGTGACAAACTCCCAGTTCAAACAATATTTCCATAACTTTATGAGGAAGGAAAAATCATATTGGAACCTGGAGCAGTCATAGAAATAAGAACTTGACAGCTACGAAATTGATCAATTTCAGAGTATCTCAATAAGTGGAAGAACTTACTCGCTGAAGGTTCCACATGGGAGGATGAGAATTTTATACAAAAGCATCCAAAACTACTCAAGCATTGAGGACATCACTTTTTTTAAGGAAAGGGGCATGTTATGTCCCTATAATACTAGTGATTCCCCATTACTTTTGTCATTGTAGCCCTTATTGTTATTGTTGTGCCCCTATTGTCCCCATATTGTTATTATTGTGCCCCATAGAAGGCCACTATTGTTATTTTTGTGCCCTTATATTATTATTGTTATGTCAGCTTTGATTATATTGTGCCCCTTATACTCTTATATATAGAAAGGAGGTTTTGTCATTTGTATCATCCAATTGTTCATTTGTGTAATGTAAAGGAGGTTGCCCCCTCGAAGAGGTTGATTTCTAGGTCATTGATTTGTCTTTTCTATCTTTTTGTTAGTTGGTTTCATAACATAATTTCATTCTAAATTTATCTTCATTCCAAACTCTATCATTGAAGTAATCTTGATATTTCTTAAGGAATGTGTTTTTCATTTCCACTCAGCATGTGATGTTTTCCTTGTGAAGTCTCATAAACAACCAAAGTGTAGCATTTTTTAAGGTGGTGGGAAAAAGTTTCAACTTTTGTGCATCTAAGATATAGTCATAACTTCTACAAAGGAAAATAAACTCAAAGAGGAATTTATTAGGGTCCAATATTGGATGACCGTGGAAGTTTGGCAAGAAATAGTGAGGTATATCCTTCATTTTTGTTACCCCTTTAGTATTCCAAAGTGGAAACGCAAAGACACTAGTCTCCCAATTTACATTTTGATTGAATTCTTCTACCATTCTTGTTAAAAATTTGTTACCTTACTACTTTGGAAGTAAGAAGACTGCTTGGTTCTTGAAAGTGAAAATTTGGCTATTCATTTATTGTGGTGTGTATACTTCATTTTGGGAATACAATCAACTTGGATTAAATGTGCAACTTCTATAATAATGGTTGGTTTCTTTGATTTTACATTGGAAGTATTAGGTTGATTCTTGGCGAAAGAGTTGGCTGCAGGAATTTGGTAGTTGGTTTGGTTGGTCCCTTCTCTTTTATTTTATTTCCGCACATTATTAGTCTCTGGGGATTTTCTCATAGAATTATTAAATTTCCTTTTTATATCCCTATTTATTTTCATGAGTTTTGGAAAAAAATATATATTACTAAATTACACTACCTGCATGCCTTAGGACTTGCGAAAATAGAAACTTACCATAGATACTTCATGGTGAATGCATAGGTTCTTACCTCTCATCTTACCACTCCTATTTTTCATCATCCTAAACAACACTTAATAAATAAAAGAACACATGGACTAAAAAGAGCATACTAGATAGAAAGAAATATGTTGAAAAATAAACACGAGCTAAAAAATAAATACACTAATTGAAAACAGATATGCTTAGAAATAAATGAATAGACTAAAAAGTAGATGCACTCATGAAAATTGAGAATAGTGTAAGAAAGTATGTTATGATATTGATATTTCATTAGGAAGCCCACCAAAATTTTTGGGTCTTTTAATTACCTTTCTAATTTCTAAGAAAGATAAGTAGAAGACTAGTGCATTTCA
Source organism: Pinus taeda (assembly GCA_000404065.3). Classification (NCBI taxonomy): domain Eukaryota; kingdom Viridiplantae; phylum Streptophyta; class Pinopsida; order Pinales; family Pinaceae; genus Pinus; species Pinus taeda. Next base: position 105,685 of record APFE031705664.1, read on the forward strand.
TTATCAACTAGGGAATCATTTAACACTTGTGAATTGTCCTGCATTGTATATAGTAGGACAAGTATTGAAACTCCAATTTAGTTATTATGTTGTAGTTATAGGAGGAATAATGATGATTATGAAAGAGAATCTTTTGATGTTCTAGCAAGGTAAATTGAGACTAAGACTAATCCATATAAAATAAAATAAAATAAAATTGAAAATCAACTCAATTATAGAAGGAAAGGATTTATTATAATTCAAATCACAACTAAATATCTGACTAAATAATGAAATTAACTGTGGTTGAAACAAAAACTAGACTACTTTGTTCTTAAAATGACTATTGCTTCAATAACTTAAATCTAACTACACGAAAGGAGATTCAAACTTGTTCAAAATAGATGAATTGAATAATTGTAGGAAAGGAAATTTTTGAGAGGAAACAACTATGAATGAAAGGAAATCTATTCTATGATCTTGCCACTCAATAATTGATAGACTCTCAGATTGTAATTTATACTCTAAACTCAATAGAGAACATGAAACAATACGATTATTCTATAATATTTTCAACACAATAGGTAACTCAATTCAATTCATTAGATATATAAATTTTCTATAATTGTTCACACACATAGGGAAATTTAATTGTTTATTGAACCATAAAAATGTTTCATGCAAGAGAGAAAACATAATCTATTATGCACTTTCAACTATGAAAATAAATAATTTCACACAGGATTATGAAAATAGAGAAAAACAATTAGGAATATATACATCAATACCATTCCAAGGAGGGGGCTCTACCTCCTTAAACATGGTATTGGGATGAATGAACAAAAGTTGTCTTAATTAATTATTCATTCACAATAAGAAAGGATGGCTATAGCTCATAAATATTTCTTTATCAATTGTAAATCAATTTATAGATTGATATCATTACAACATATTCTCCAACATATATGAAATATACCTTAACCCTTGAGGGATGGTGAATTTATGATTTTTCCTAAGTATTTATTCTGAGAAAGGGTTCAAATAATAGTCATGAGAACCTATGATTCGTGGGATGTTCTAACTGGCTTGACTAATATCATAATTTTATTTCAATAGCCAATCCAAAATGACATAATATTATTCTCTTATTATGATGTGGCCACATAATCTTTCACAATTGCGGTAAATTGGTTCTTAGATGTCTTTGACTAATCCTGGTGAGGTGCTTTATGTCAACAAGATCATTCTATCATGTTATATTCCAAATGGGGAAGATATATTTTCCATTTAATTTTACAGTAACATAGGAAGTCAGAACTGTGTCATATCCTTCCTTTGGAATGGTGGTGTCATGGTAAGATATGGGATTCACTTGGAGTAGTGAAAATACTACCACAAATATGAATAAAAACACTTCATCTAATAACATTCCATCCAACCAAGTGTAGCAACACTACAACCATATTGTAGTTACAACACCACAACCACTCAAGAGTAACAACAACATGTGATCTAGACTTATGCAGGAAAACAACAAAATACAAATGTACACATAAACACAGAGATGCAGCAGAAATAAAACATCATTTCATTAATATCAAAGAACTGAAATATGCTTGCATACAGAAATGGAAATAAACTAGCTTGGGTGATGGTAGCTTATCTCTAAGAAGAGATATGGTGGCTACATGCCTCTGAACTGTGTTACAATGAGGCTCAAGGGTCTTTTTATTATTACAAGGGAAAACCCTAAACAACAAAAACCCTAACCCAGGAGATGGAATTCCAAGAGTTTGTGGGCCTCGTTGAGGTTAGTTGGGAAACCAAATTCTCAGGGTCATAAAAGGTAAAAAATAACTATGAAAATAGTGGAATTTTGGGTGTCCATTATCCTCACTCAGTCAAGTTTGTTTCTCTAGTGAATCCTTCTAATTAATGTCTTCATGAGTTGATTTTGACTAATTGATTTCCTTCACTTTCTTCTCCAATTTAATCATGTCCCTTTGAATTAATAGTTTCTGATTTACTTGATTCTATTTATTTTTATGCTTGCCTTTCCCATTTATTGAGATGCTATTACAAATCTTGTTCTATTGGTTATGATTTTTTTTTTTTGAAGATGTATGTCCTTTTGGTTTTGATTCACTTTCTTTACCTATTTTGCTTATTCTCTAAAGAATTTTCTCCTTCTCCATTTTTTCTTCTATGCAACTAGTGAATGAATTTGCTTATTTATTGTCTCAATTGGATATATGATGTTTCTTTTTAGTTAATTTTCATATAACTTCTTATAAATGAATTTGTTGCTAATTATTGTTACATAAATAATTAAATTACTTAATCTATAGAAGCCCTGGGGGAAGCTCAATTGGTGATTGCCATGTTATAAAGCAAGATGTAAGCCATGAGATTCAAGGTTCAAATCACCCATGTGTCAAGCCATCCAAAAAAAAACTTATGTTATAGAAGGAATTCTCGACTACCACTGAAGCGGTTTTCAAAGAATGTAGGTGTAATGACACCTTCAAAGATATTTTTACCATTAGTCCTACTCACAATTGTTAGCTATATTATTTCTTTATTCAAGCACCATTGGCAACCTTGCTAAAAAACTATCCTTTTAATGTTTTCAGTTGTATTGCATCAGTCTCTAATTTTTCCATAATGACAAATTGACCTAGCCACACAATTTCCAATTTTAGATGTTTCCTTTTAATTAACTATCATTTAAGAGAACCAAATATCCTTTATTTATACCTTTCTTCTTTATTTAGAGATCATGCCATTATTTTTTGTCTTTTTGGAATTGATTGGTGATATATTCTAGCTATATGTTGGGATGGGTTCCCCTGGGTCAGGTTAGGGTTAAAATAACCCAATTTTTTATGTATTTTTTTTTAGTAATGTAAAGTCTCTGCAATTTGTGGATGCTGAGCGTGTAGAGGATTAGGAGTCAAAGGGGTTTTTCCCCTTGTTTATGTAAATTTTGAGTCGGATTTGAGATCCACCCATGGTCTGCGGACCATGGGATTGTATAAATAGGTGTGTCTTAGGGAGTCTAAGGCATAGATGTTAGAAGATAATGCATGTAATGGGTCAATAGAAGAGAAGTGATAGCGCAGAGAAGTGGGTTAGATAGGAGAGAAAGGCTCTGCAGCTGAGTGCAAGAGGCCTAGGTAGAGTTCGCAACTGAGTACACGGATCCTTGCACTTGAGTGTGTAGGATAGTTTTGAGTCTATAAAGTTGAACCGAAGATTAATAAATAAAGTTACCAAAAAATCATGTATTTAACTAGTTAAATCTATTTATTTCTACTTACGATATATGTTGTGGATGAATATTGTGTTTACAAAATATTGATCTAATGATACACGATTATATTAAATAAATGTTATATGATGTACGCAAGCATGTTTATGTAATTTCACGAAGATTGAGATGAATTCTGTTATGTTTACTAAATAACTTAAGTATATGAGTGTGAACACTAATCTAGGATTATTCTTTGATGCACGTAAGTGGATAAATAAACTGTTAAGGGTTAGCAGAGGCTAATCATAGAACTTTGGGAAGGTCTGGGGCTGTTTTAATAGAGTTACAGTACCGAGCACTAAGGGCTTATCGATTTGCGCAAAGGTAGATCTAAAGCACTAAAAGACATCACACTCATCTCTAGCTACAAAAACTTGGTTCTTCCATCCCCCCCATACTACTTCAGGTGAGACTGCATCCTGTTCTATGTGGGTTGTTGTCAAAAGGGCTAGTAATGTAGTTATTTGTTGGTTGGCGCGACTAACTCTGAACCTGGGTCAAGACCCCCTATGCCAAAAAATGGTTCTATTGCCAAGATCAGGATCTTCTTGAAAGAGATGTGTGATGTCTCATCATTGGAATTCGACCAAGAAATAAATTAAAAAGTGGATGGATATAAAAATCCACGAATTTGCAACGCAGGAAAACAGGAATCCGTGCTTGTCAAAGGAGCATTGGTTGGATAGATATATGTATACGAAGATACACGAAATTTTCTTCTGCACCTACTCGATCAAATTATACAAGTGGTTAGCTAAGTTGGTAGACAGTCAAGGGAGGTGGAAGCTTGACAACCCAATAGTGTGGACTCCAGAACTAGTACGACGATTAGAGGCCTCTTAAGACAAGATCGTGTGGTTTGTTAATCACTAGCTTGATTGAATTATAGGAGGATTTGTTACAGAATTTGTAGTTGATACCTCAGTCAGCTACTACAAAGTAAAGCGATGATTTTTCAAGGGACCGCGAGGTAAGTATTTAAGATCTTTGAATACTTGGATTAAAATGTCGTTATCTCAAAAATGGGTTATGCCATTGCCTTGATGTTTGGAGCTACGTGAAGTGTAAAACTCTTCAGAAATCGAGAAAGATCAGGTCCTAAATCTAGTTCGTTGATCATACCTCCTGTAAGTGACGATGAAGGGGTGGAAAGGACTCTGCCATGAAGCGTTGTTCAGCTGATAACACAAGGTTTTCCATGGACACATCATCCATTCACTCCACCTCCACCTCCACCTCCACCTCCATTGCATACACCTTCGCCCACACCTCCACCACCATTCAACATGTTGAACACAATGAAGGTGCCAATTTTCAAGGGCATAGGGAGTGAAGATAAAAAGCAGATTTGGTTTGTTGTGAATGTTGTGTGGATAGTGCAATGGATTATAATGACAATATAAAGAAGGCACAGTTGGTTACTACTCTGCAAGATCGTGCGTTGACTTGTTATATTAAGTATTATTTTGATAATCCTCTAGAAACGCTAGCAGAGACTAAGGCTGCTTTAAACAAAGAGTTTAGTAAGCCTGAGTCTGACTCATAGTCAGTAGTCGGATTTAAGGAAATCATGATGAGGGTTTATGAGATGCCTTGGGAATTAGATCAAAGGTTGAACTGTGTGATTTGAGAAGCTGACATATAGCTCACATATGGTCAGCATCGTGACTGGTTTATAGCTTCGCTTCTGCCTCACCTGAGGATTGCTCTGTCACAACAGAAGAGAGGAACTCAGGCAAAAGCTCTGGAAATCGTGATGAGGTTGCATGCAACACCCATCCAGGATGCGACCTTGGGGGTACAACAGATTCACTCTCAATTACAAAGCCTCTTCTTAGAATTGCAAAGTTTGAAGAAAGACAAGGAGACTAAACCAGAGGTGTGCGCAAAATTCTAGCGTCATCAAAAAATAACCAGGGTACTCGCCAGAAATGGTGGGGAAAATGGAACCAGAATTATTGTCGTGTCGGTAGTATGTCGCTCTTGAACATGGCACTTATCTGCATTCGTGTCTGGGTGGAGACATCTCATCTCATTTTTCACTTGCCTCTGTGGGTTTGGGTGATCCTGTTTGACCTCTCATCTGCTCGTTGCCTTGTCACCATGACCTCTCATCATTTGATGTCAAATACTGCCAAGTCCACTGTCATGCCACCGATATGTTCAAGAGAAGTTGACCTCTACAGAATACTCAACCTCCCTCTGATAACTCACATAATCCTGATTCACAAAACATATTATCCTTCTCTGTCTCGTGTCGATGATGTGGGAAACATTATGGCCCACCTTCGATCAAGGTCACTTCCTGTCGACTTCAGCTCATTATCCAGGAAGTTGACCTAGAGACTTCCTTCAGGTGCCTTGGAGCCTGCATGCCTCAATGGTAGGTTCTTCATGTTCGATGTGAGGTTTTCATCATTGGCCTCCGATCGAATGATTCTACGGGTGTTCGACACCGGCTCATTAATTCGCACACCGTAGATTCTACCTATAGTACCTTGAGGACCATTGTCATTATTGGTGGTACCTCTCATGTCTGTTAACAGTTTTCATCATTGATTGGTAATCAGACGATGTTCCTGCATGTTTGACTTCGACTCCCATGTTCACATGCTTGAACTTGTACTTTGTTCGGGTTGAGATGGAGCGCAAGACCCTGGATTTTGTCTGTTAGAATCCAGGTTGCGATTTTGTGGATTCTTATGATCATTACATGACTCCTTCACTGGATGGCTGCGACCATGCCTGAGTCTATTTATCGATCCTCACTGGATGGCTGCGACCATGGCTGAGTCTATTTATCGATCCTCACTGGATGGCTGCGTCCATACCTTGGATCTAGATTTTTATGTACTCTGCTATGGATGGTTGCGCCCATACCACATATATCATGTACTTGAGA
>APFE031705664.1:115531-128971 GCA_000404065.3 Pinus taeda
ATGGACCAGAAGAAAACACTTTTACCACATTTTGTTCACACACCCAAAAATTTACAGGAGGAAAATTTTATTCAGTATCACTTGGTAGGTTGTATGGTATTCAATGGGAAAATGTTGCCAAGGGTGTACTTCATAGCTCAAATATTCATAATGATGCAAATCTGACCATAACCATAATTCATGATTTTCTTTCTCATTGGTCTGGTAATCTTCCTGAAGTTTTGTATCTACAATTGGACAACACTTGCCATGAAAACAAAAATCAAATTGTTTTTGGATATCTAAACATGCTTGTTGAATTGAGTATTTTTCAAAAGGTAAAGGTTGGTTTCCTTCTTGTTGGGCACACTCATGACCATATTGATGAGATGTTTAGTTGTTTTTCAGTCACATTGAGGAGGAAGGAAGTTGGGAGCTTGCCATCATTAATAGAATGTATTAAGAAATCATACATGCTATAGCCTACTTTTAATGTGTTGGAAGAAACTATTAACATGCAAAGGTTTATTCTAGGATCATATGGTGAGGGGAAATGCATTGAACAACTTAATGACATTAGCTTTCAACATCAATTTCGTATCAAAATAATTGATGGGAAAACACTAATATGGGGCAAGAAGTATTCAACTACTGCAGGATGGCCACTGTCATCAAGTTTGCAATTTTTGAAGTTCATTCCAGATCATCCAATATTTGCATCAAAAATATTGTTATTACAATCAGTTGGTGAAGTTCATTATGCACGCAGACAAAATAGAGATATAAATTATTCTGATTGCCTAGAAGAAATTGAAAAATGTGTTAGATATGCATATGAGTACTTTGAAATTGCTGATTCAATTTGGTGGGAGTCATTTTTCAATAATCAAAGTGATATCATTTCAACAACAACAAATGAAGATATACCTTTGAAAAATCCATTTATTTGGCCACAAAATGTGTCGAATGAACATGAGGAAATAAACATTTTTGAACAACAACAATCTCAAAGTATTACTAATTCTTCACAGGGAGAGGAAAGAGAGATATATATTGGTTCTAGAAGATGTCGTGCACAACATGAAGCCATGGAAGACCTTTACAGGGGTTCAGTACAAGATATTAAGGAGGGTTACATGATCGCAGTGCTAGTAGATGGAGATCCCAATGGCTATCCATTCTGGGTTGCTAAAGTTATAAAGGTCTTTACAGAAAATGAGGATGTTACAAGTGTTGAAATACATTGGTATGCCACAAATACACACCCATTCAATGGTGTGTATAAGCCATAGATGGTAATTGACAAAAAAAATGGTAGAAAGAGAAAAAGAAAGGGTACAAATATAAATCGCCACCACACAGACATATTAAAATTAGAGGATGTTGACATACTTGTTTATGACTTCAATTTAACAAAGAGAGGAAATCTTTGCTTCAAGACAATAGAGATTCTAAAAAGGTTGTTACCAGAAGGAATAGTGTTGAGATGGGAGTCTGCTAAAACCAATGATAGATCTAGAAGAATTTTGAAACCTGAAATGGTGGGCATGCATGTGGACTCAGATGGGGCACTAGTTGACGAAAGAGAAGAATATGGAACATTTTCGTCAGCATCTAGTCACTCATCTGAAGATCTAAATTTTGATGGTGTGCAAGAAAATATGAGTAATTTTTAATAATTGTTTAAGACAGTTTATATAACTGACATATGCATCGTATCTTGAAATAAAATTTTTGATTCCATATGGTGTTAAATGAGAAGTTATGAGGAATTTTTATGTTGTTGGATTATATGTTTTAATTATGATAATTTTTATTGTTTAAAATATCTACAATGCAACATTAAATTAGAGATATAATGTATGTTTTATTCAATATACAAATAATGACTTTTGAATTCATTTAGTGAAGTAATTTGCTCATAATTTCATGGTTTTTTAATTTTATAGTTGAAAAAATTTCAATTTCTTTTATATCTAGCATGTTATGGTTGACAACATGTTGAATTTATATTTAGGAAAGAAAAATGATATTCTACCAAAAACATTAGTGTGTTTTTTTCCTCATAAACAACTTTGATTGGCACATAAAAATTTGGTTTTACTAGCATTTTTTTAAATTTTGAAGATTGACCCAAAAACGAAATCATCATTCCAGTATCATCACTTTTTTGTTTTCAAGCTGTATTTTGCACGAAAATATCGTTTTCATTGCCATTTTTAAAACATGTTCAAAATTGACCCTAAAAAAAAAACCATCATTCCTGTTACACAGTAATTTGTCACCGTCCCTATTACCCCTTCTCCCACATCTTGGAGGACTCATTCCGGGACCTGTGAGAAGTGACATGACCTGGAAACACTTGCATTATATTCCCCTGAGTATGAACTTCATATGCCCTGAAGACATCTTCTGCAAAAAACCCATAAAAACAACCCTTTTTCCATTGGTACGGTTTCACTGTGCATCACTCGTGCCAATGGGGGAAATCCTCCAAAGAGGGCGCGCCAGTTGGCGCTCTGTCTCAGAGTCGCACTTGCGCCAGCCAAAATGGGTAGTGTTTTTAACAAACCAACATCCGAAGATTCTTCTTAACCCACTCCTGAACTAAATCTATCTTGAGTTGGTTTGGTTTGGGTTCGAATCTCCATAGAAGGGAAGTGGTTTGCCACCTCTCATGGAAGCTTCTTAGTGATAAAGCCAATCCCATGAATATTGTGGATGATCTTAACTCCTTCTCCTCTATCTATAAAAGCTTTTCCTTTTGCCTTTGACAAGCTAGTTCCAGAATTCCAAAGATTGAGAATTGTTAAGTTCATGCTGCAAGAAGCCTTCTTCATTCCCATAAGGCTAAATCTAAAGTAAGGAGATTCTTGTCCAAATAACCAAGGAGGGAGAGGCTTGTTCCCATTCCCAACAAGCTTTGCAAGACATGTGTTGTTGATCACCTAGCCAAAGGAGGATTTGATGTCGGAACTATGGTTGTATTCTTCTTTGTTTATCAATAATAGATGACTATGATTATGGTTCCACTCTTATTGTCTTTTGTAATGATGATGAGTTATATCCTTTCTGACTGATATATAGTTGCATCTATTGGATTTTATGCTTGTGTTTGTGTCATTCTTTGCATGTGCAGGTGTCCATTCATGGGGATCATGGGGATCATGACCGGCCGGAGCAAAGGAACGGGAGTGTCAACTCTTCTACAAGTACTAGCGTTGGAATCCAGGTAGGCCCTCATCATTGGTCTTTGATTCGCAATTAGGAACCTGTGTGATAGCGTTGTTTGATTGTTGCTAGACCCCATCTAGGCTAGTAGGGATCGCCTCTGTCCACAGAGGGGATTTACCTTCACAACACTCATTTATATCATCTAGTGCGAGGGTGTCTCTAGACTAGATGGATGGCGATTTGTGAGTTCAACCAGGGTTAACTAGGGTTGCACCACCTATGTTGGTGGGTTTTTTGGACGAGAGGTGGTTTTCTCTCCTTGTCTTCGAGTGTGGGTAGTTGGTGGTCTCGGTAAGTGTTGTGTGTTTTGTAGGTTGGCTCATCTCCATATGTCATGCCAATGAGGTGTTGAAATTTCTAAGTCTGACACATCAAAAATCCCTACTACGTTATCTGGTTTATTATCTCCTACTTGTTATTTCCATTGACAAGTTATTTATAAATATAAATACTGAAATAAACAAAAATGCAACCTCAACACATATATAGACCAAAAATTGAAATAACTAAGACAATCGCACAAGGGACACCATTATTTTTGGACACAAATCCCTAGATGAATCCAATGCAGGAAAACCAGTGCAACAGATATGAGGGTTTTATTATTATGCAGTTTTTGAATACAACTAGGGTGCTAGAAATGGCTCACCCTTCAAAGATTTTCCTTGGCAGAAGTACCTCTCCTCAGAGACAAATATTTCAGCTGATTAGTAATCAGATGATTGATCCCACAACAAATTTGACAGCTCCTTAGTTGGACGACGAAAGCTGCTCCAAGCTTCTCTCTGGAACTACGTCACCCTCCAGGGACTGTGTCACCCTCTTCAACTTTGCATCTACCTCTCAGCTCCCAGTCTTCCCTACAAAAGTTCCTTTGTGCTACCTCTTCAGCCCATCGTTATCTCTGATAGACTTTATGCAATCCGCGTTAGCCTCTTGGCCCATTGCATCAACCCCTTGGCCCTCTAGGTCACCTGCATTGGCCTCCTCAGCCTCCGCGTCAATCCTCGCTGCATCTGTGTTAGCCTTCCTAGGCTCTGTGCTATATCTCCGACACTTCCTCTTCCTCTTTGATATGTATTCTCAACCTTCTGTCGAACTTCCCCTCGATGCAACAGATCACTAACTCGATTTCTCAGCAAACCCTGCCCCAGAAAAATCGAACTCTTTAATCTCTTGGTGTATCTCCAACTGACCATCAAGCCTCCTTTTATACTTTTCTTGTTGATGATTCAATGGACGCGATTAAGTCCCTAATCAATGGCTAAGATTAGATTTGGATTGATCCTCATAATTTAGAACTTTCTCAGCCATTTTATATTAATACACATTAATATTTTAATTTTCCTATGTTTAGACTTAGGAACCCCATTAAAATTATTAATTATTTTAATATCTCTTAATTCAGTTGGAATTTCCCCAAACGATTTCTGGGTCTTGGAGACTTATGTGCCTTAGCCTCTCCACTAATTTTCATGGCTAGAGTGCATCCGATGCTACCAAAAATCAACACTCCCTTGTAGCTAGGAATGTGCTCTAGTAATTATCCACCAGTGAAACATCACAATAATCCTTCAAACTGGTACCCGTGCCGATGCTTGGCCTTCTGCCTCACATCCTCTGCATTGTTGCTTCCTATACTACTGCCAATGGCACTGCCACTACCACTGCTACATTTGTACTGTAGCTCCCTCTCAACATGCTACCCATGCTGCCCCTAGCATTGCCAGTGCTAACTGTTGCACTGCAACTCATTTACCGAGAAGTAGGTAACTGAATTCCCCCAAATACTGACATCCCAGTTAGTCTGGAAACCTCGTGATGCTGAATATTCCTCCGCTTCTATCCAGTGCCCCCTCTGTTGCCACTACATTGCTGCATACACCTTTGTGCCTCTCGCACTGCTGCAACCTCCACTGCATTGCCTCAAAATTCTGCACTCAAGCACTGCCTTGCTACTCCACTACACTTTGCTCCACCCGACACCTGTCATCATGCTATTATCGTTAAGGGCTCCCGTAGCCAGATGTGATCCAAGATTTAGGGCACCTCAAGGATCCTGCCCCTAGTATGTAGTCCTCCTGACTACAACTCGATATCTCCCCACCTCTTCTCTAGAGGTGCATGAGCACTCATGACACAATCATCATCAATCTCGACCTCTTTCTTTGCCTTAGCTGGAGATGCCTTTGAATTAGAAGCCTCTCCCTTATTTTTCTTCCTGGCACACTGGGATGCATAATGTCCCAACTCCCCATAATGGAAGCACTTAATCTTGGAGATGTCCTTCTTCTTCCTCTTCCCTTGTTGTCCCATAGATGCTAGAGCCACATCCTCCTCCTCCTCTTTCTTGATTCAACCTCCCTTTCCACTACTCCTCGCCTTGGTCATCCTCTTGATCTCTTCCTGATGAAGAGATTCCCACATCTCCTACCAAACAAGAAGAGTAGCACTGCCCAAAATACTTTGGACAAATGTCTGCCACTCCTTGGAGATTGCATTTAGGGTAGTGTTGACCATAAATTCTGGATCCGATGTAGACCCCACATAAGTAAGTTGGTTGTGAATCTCTTGTAGCCTGAGAAGGAATGGATCTATCTTCTCTCCCTTCTGCATCTTATATGACCATAGTTGATTCTCCAATAGCATCTTCCTTTGCATATAAGAGCCCTGGTATAAGGTGGTCAGGGTGTCCCACATCTCCTTTGTTGTGTTCTTCTCAGCAATATGTGGTATGACATGATCTTTGACCCCATCTATGATCATGTACTTCACCCTTGCCATTGCATCCTCATACTTCTCATTCTCAGCTAGGTCAAACGGAATAGCCATGGTTCTTAAGGAAAAGTCCTTGATGCGATGTTGATCTAGGACTGCCAGGATCCTAGCCTTCCAGATGAAAAAGTTGGAAGCTCTGTCCAACCTGTCCTGATCCCTTATTCCATTCACTTCCATTTCAGCTTCTCTTCTAGAGTCCCTTTGAGTCTCGACTCCCCTCCCAGAAATCTCCCTCTAAGTCCTGATTTCCCTTTTGGAAATCCTCTGGCCAACTATCAAACCACTCCTCTCTAATCCTCCTCGCAATTGCAACTCAGATCTAGATTCCTTTCCTAGAAATCCGTCGAGATAGTGACTCCCTCTATCTTGGTCCCGTCTCCTTAGACACAATTATGCTTTGATAGAAACAATGTCCCACCATCCCCTCAAATCACAATCTACCCATAGCTCCCCAAGCTCTAGCAACTAAAGAAACTGAGCCCTTCAGGCTCTGCGTAATCTCGGTAAAGGCTGAATCTTCTCCTCCTAGCCACAACGTCGATCCCTCCTAGCTAAGAAAGATAACCAAGCACTGCGTAGGTCTGATCTGCCCCTTTTTTCCTCTATGCTAGCCCTCCTCCTAGATTGAAATGATGACACAAGCTCTGCGTCAGTTCCTCTCTTGTTGCTTCTTCTCTGGAACAACGTTGTCTCTCGGGACAGCTGCAAATTTCAGATTTCTACTATTGCCTTCAGTCCTCCTATGATCTACAATGCTCTGATACCATGTTGAAATTTCTAAGTGTGACACATCAGAAATCCCTACTACATTATCTGGTTTATTATCTCCTACTTGTTCTTTCCATTAATAAGTTATTTATAAATATAAATATCGAAATAAGCACAGATGCAACCTCAACACATATACAGATTAAGGATTGAAATAAATAAGACAATCACACAAAGGACACCGTTATTTTTGGATAATCATCCTTGGAAAAACCTAATGCGGGAAAAATGGTGCAACAGATATAAGGGTTTTATTATTATGCAGTTTCTGAATACAACTAGGGTGCCAAAAATGGCTCACCCTTCAGAGATTTTCCTTGGCAGAAATACCTCTCCTCAGAGACAGATATTCCAGCTGATCAACAATTGGATGATTGATCCCACAACAACTTCGACATTTCCTTAGCTGGATAGTGAAAGTTGCTCCAAGATTCTCTGTGGAACTGCATCACCCTCTAGGGACTGCGTCTGCCTCTTAGCTCCCAATATTCCCCACAAAAGTTCCTCATCGATGCCTCTTCAGCCCAACGTCATCTTTGCTAGCCTCTGCACAGTCTATGTCTTCCTCTTAGCCCACTGTGTCAGCCTCTTGGCCCTCTACATGACCTGCGCTAGCCTTCTCAGCGTCTGTGTCAACCCTGGCTTCCTCTGCGTCAGCCTTCGTAGGCTATGTGTTGTCTCTCCGACACTTCCTCTTCCTCTTTGATATATATTCTCGGCCTTTTGCTGAACTTCCCCTTGCTGCAACAGATCACTAACTCGATTTCTCAGCAAACCCTGCCCTAGAAAAATCGAACTCTTTGATCTTTTAGTTTATCTCCAACTAACACTCAAGCCTCCTCTTATACTTTTCCTATTGATGATTCAATGGGCGAGATTAAGTCCCTAATCAATGGATAATATTAGATTTGGCTTGATCCTCATCATTTAGAACTTTCTTAACCATTTTATATTAATACACATTAATATTTTAATTTTCCTAAGTTTAGACTTAGGAACCCCATTAAAAATATTAATTATTTTAATATCTCTCAATCTGAGTGGAATTTCCCCAAACGATTTCTCGGTCTTGGATATCTTATGTGCCTTAGCCTCTCCACCAATTTTCATGGTTAGAGTACATCTGATGCTACCAAAAATCAACACTCACTCGTAGCGAGGAATGTGCTCTAGTAATTCTCCACTAGTGAAACATCAAAATAATCCTTCACACTGGTACCTATGTCGATGCTTGGCCTCTTGCCTTACATCCTCTACATTGTTTCTTCCTATACTACTACACATGACACTGCCACTGCCACTGCTACATCTATACTGTATCTCCCTCTCAACATGTTGCTCATGTTGCCCCTAGCACTACCAGTGCTAACTGTTGCACTGCAACTCAGTTACTGAGAAGTAGGTAACTGACTTCTCCCAAATACTAACATCCGAGTCAGTCTAGAAGCTCGTGATGCTGAATATGCCTCCGCTGCTATATTATGCCCCCTTTGTTGCCACTAGGATGCTGCATACACCTTTGTGTCTCTCGGACTACTGCAACCTCCACTGCACTGCCTTGCTACTCCACTACACTTTTCTCCACTCGACACTTGTCATCATGCTACTGTTGTTAAGGGCTCCCATAGCCAGATGTGATCCAAGATTTAGGGCACCTCAAGGATCCTACCCCTAGTATGTAATCCTCCTGACTACAACTCGATATCTCCCCACCTCTTCTCTAGAGGTGCATGAGCACTCATGACACAATCATCATCAGTCTCGACCTCTTTCTCCATCTTAGCTGGAGATTCCTTTGAATTAGAATCCTCTCCCTTGTTTTTCTTCCTGGAACACTAGGATGCATAATGTCCCAACTCCACATAATGGAAGCACTTAACCTTGGAGATGTCCTTCTTCTTCCTCTTCCCTTACTGTCCCACAGATACTAGAGCTGCATCCTCCTCCTCCTCTTTCTTGATTCAACCTCCCTTTCCACTACTCTCCACCTTGGTCATCCTCCTAATCTCTTCCTGGCGAAGAACTTCCCACATCTCCTCCCAACCAAGAAGAGTAGCCCTGCCCAAAATACTTTGGACAAATGTCTGCCACTCCTCGGAGACTGCATTCAAGGCAGTGTTGACCATAAATTCTAGATCCGATGTAGACCCCACGAAAGTAAGTTGGTCGCGAATCTCTTATAGCCTGAGAAGGAATGGATCTATCTACTCTCCCTTCTGCATCTTATATGACCACAGTTGATTCTCCAATAACATCTTCCTTTGCATATAATAGCCCTGGTATAAGGTGGTCAAGGTGTCCCACATCTCCTTTGTTGTGTTCTTCTCAGTAATATGTGGTATGACATGATCTTTGACCCCATCTATGATCATGCACTTCACCCTTGCCATTACATCCCCATACTTCTCATTCTCAACTGGGTCAACTAGAATAGCCATGGTTCTTACGGAAAAGTCCTTGATGTGATGTCAATCTAGGATTGCCATGATCCTGGCCTTCCAGATGAAAAAGTTGGAAGCTCCATCCAACCTGTCTCGATCCCTTATTCCATTCACTTCCATTTCAGCTCCTCTTCTGGACTCCCTCCAAGTCTTGACTCTCCTCTTGGAAATCTCCCTCTAAGTCCCGATTTCCCTTCTAGAAATCCTCTGGCCAACTATCGAACCGCTCCTCTCTAATCCTCCTTGCAACTGCAACTTAGATCTAGATTCCTTTTCTAGAAATCTGTCAAGGTAGTGACTCCCGCTACCTTGGTCCTGTTTGCTTAGACATAGTTATGCTTTGACAGAAACAACGTCCCACCAGATCCTCAAATCAAAATCTGCCCACAGCTCTGCAAGCTATGGCAACTGAAGAAACTGAGCCCTTCAAGGTCTGCGTAATATCGGCAAAGGCTGAATCTTCTCCTCCTGGCCACAATGTCGATCCCTCCTGGATGAGAAAGATGACTGGGCACTGCGTAGGTCTGATCTGCCCCTCTCTGCCTCTGTGTTGGCCCTCCTCCTGGATTGAAATGATGACACAGGCTCTGCGTCACTTCCTCTCTTGCCGCTTCTTCTCTGGAACAACGTTGTCCCTTGGGAAAGCTGCAAATTTCATATTTCATCTACAATGTTATGATTATATGTTGAAATTTATAATTCTTACACATCAGAAATCCATACTACATTATCTGGTTTATTATCTCCTACTTGTTCTTTCCATTAACAAGTTATTTATAAATATAAATACTAAAATAAGAACAGATGCAGCCTCAACATGTATACAAATTAGCAACTGAAATAACTGAGACAATCACACAAGTGACACCGTTATTTTTGGAAAATCATCCCCAGAAAACCCTAATGCAGGAAAATCGGTGCAATAGATATGAGGGTTTTATTATTATGTAGTTTTTGAATACAACTAGGGTGTCATAAATGGCTCACACTTCAGAGATTTTCCTTGGCAGAAGTACTTCTCCTTGGAGACAGATATTCCAACTCATCAACAACTGGATGATTGATCCCACAACAACTTCGACATTTCCTTAGTTGGATAGTGAAATCTACTCCAAGCTTCTCTCTGGAACTGTGTCACCCTCCAAGGACTGCATCACCCTCTTCTGCTCTACGTCTGCCTCTTAGCTCCCAGTCTTCCCCACAAAAGTTCCTCATCGCTGCCTCTTCAGCCCAACGTCATATCTATTAGCCTCTGTGCAATCTATGTCTCCCTCTTGGTCTTCTGCATCAGCCTCTTGGCCCTCTATGTCACCTCCGCTGGCCTTCTCAGTCTCTGCGTCAGTCCTGGCTTCCTCTCTGTCAGCATTCATAGGCTCTGTGTTGTCTCTACGACACTTCCTTTGCCTCTCTGATATATATTCTTGGCCTTCTGCCAAACTTCCCCTCACTGCAACAGATCATTAACTCGATTTCTCAACAAACCCTACCCTAGAAAAATCGAACTCTTTGATCTCTTGGTGTATCTCCCACTGACCCTCAAACCTCCTCTTATACTTTTCATGTAGATGATTCAACGACCGAGATTAAGTCCCTAATCAATGACTAAGATTATATTTGGCTTGATCCTCATCATTTAAAACTTTCTCACCCATTTTATATTAATACATATAAATATTTTATTTTTCCTAAGTTTATACTTAGGAACCCCATTAAAAATATTAATTATTTTAATATCTCTCCATTCGGGTGGAATTTCCCCAAATGATTTTGGGTCTTGGAGATATTATGTGCCTTAGCCTCTCCACCAATTTTCATCGCTAGAACACATCCTATGCTACCAGAAATCAACATGAGGTCACCCTCACCACAGGGGAAGGCAACAAGCTTTGGGAGGGCACCCTGAACCCAGCCATAGCTCACCCACTGCAAATTCAAATAGCCAAGACTTTGAGGACATCAACGCTCTCTCTCCAGTCCACTCGTGAGGTCATGAAGAAGCTCTAGCCACAATGGACCCCATTGTTGATCAACTTCGACACATTCAACTCAATATGGATATTCTCAAGGACCAGAGGTATGAAGACTGAAACGAAACCATGGATTACTTTAATGACATTCAATTCACCCAGAACGAAATTCTGGAGAATCTAGACAACCTCCGGCAAATCCACCACCGCAACAACGACCACCTTCAAAGCTTGGAAGCAAGACTGGAACATATCGACTTTCATATGCATGATCAAGTTGGTTTCTTTACATCCCCCTTATACTCCCCCCTCAGGCCCCTCCTTGAATTGTTGCTGTCAATTATGGTTTCTTTTTTGCTTGATTTAGCTAAGCTTGGTCTAGAAAGCCTTCCAGAAATAATGTATGTAGGTTGTCTTTTATGGTATCCTTCAGTACCCAAACTCAACAAGTCTTGTCGAAATGAGAAAGCAGGGACTGTTGAGTCGAACTCTGTAATTTGTGCCTTTTTGAAAATCTAATGAAAGCTCTTTTGAATGAAAAAATAAAAAAATTATAAATTAAGAATAACCTTGCCATGGTCCACTATTGTTTCTTATCAGACATGTAATTTTATTAACTACATCGGTACTTATTTTATGCGGAGCACACTGCGATTTGTAAATTAAAAACTCTTCCATGTGCAATATGATGTTTATGCATCAGGGCTTTCGTAAATAGGGATAACACCGGTGCTTCATGATGGTATAGTGTATGCATCAGTGCACATTATAAATGTAATGCATCATTGTTTTTATTTGTATAAAAAAAAACCTCCTATGGTGCACCATTTTTTATTAAGCATTTGAGCCTTCAATTCAATTAACGACATCGATGTGTATATAATAATATGTGCACTGCTATTTTTAAAATAAAAACCCCACAACGATACACCATATTTTTTATGTACTGGCGCATTCATATACCCTTTTAGCATAGGGGCATCGTGAGAGTATAGCACCGGACTAGGAAAAATGAATTTTACAACCGACATTTTTTAAAATTTAACCCTTTATCAGTGCTATTGAGTAGTATATGCACCAGTGTGCTTTTATTACTTAGCTATTTTTTATTTATATAAAAACTAACTCTACCACGGTGCACCATATGATATTAAGCACCAGTATGACTATTTATAGTAATGCATCGATGCGCTAGTGTATTATATATATGCACCGTTAAAAAACATCTACTAAAACATCTGCCAGTGACCTCCGCTACAAACAAATTTTTGGGCTATGTTTATATGGGCTTCCACAAAAACATTCGCTAGAGGGTATTTCCCTTCTAGCCATCAAAGATTATTATTAGAACAAATTAGTGTTTTAAAATATGAGAAGCTTGAATGTCAAAAGAAAGTTGAATAAGAAGTTCAAGAAATTTTACGTTTCATGAATCATCATCAAAATCTACTAAGTCAAATTAAGAAACTTAAAAATGACAAGAACTCGTTGGAGAACAAGTTGGAAGAACTTATCATAAAGAAACATTGAAGTCTTCATACATAATAGTCCAAGTTGAAGAAAAGGGTACAAACAATGATCTAGACAATATCACGATTCAGAAAAATTCTAGTCCAATTGAAGTGAATTCGTACTCATAGGTTATAGTTCAAATGACATAAATTTCAAGTGAAGATCCAATTATTAACCAAGTAACTTTTGTATCTAATAGAAATCAAATACCTAAAGTAAACTAAGTGTTATAGAAATTTTTGGGCACTTCAACCCAAATCATAAATGTCCATAAACTGAGGGCCCCTAAGTCCCTAAAATTGTTGCTTCACTACCTAAAGGAACAAGGTCAGCTGATTACATCATCTCCCAGAAGTTATCGACTAAAAACTTCTCAGAAATGGTCAAAACTGGACCATACTGAATACCCAGTGCAGAGGGTGCGATGCATATCACCTTCCCAGTGTAAAGGGTGTGATGCATACTGAATGGCCCCTCTGTAGGGTGCGATGGTCGGGAATGGACAAATGGCAGGGACCAAAATGCGAGGTGGAAGATCATGGAATCTTCCAGAAGCTTCCCCTCTGACACTTGCCACTCCATTTTCGACCAGGGATGAGTAAGAGATCTTCATTCTCCGAGTGGAAGCAGGAACTATCAGAGCGAAGACACTAATCAAGATCCCAAAAGATGACTCACCTCTCTGTAATCATCTATATATGGATCCCTCATCACAGAGATCCAGAGGCTGGAATTTTGTAATCTATAGAGAAGTGTTGTTG
>APFE031705664.1:129001-217764 GCA_000404065.3 Pinus taeda
TGGATCCCTCATCACAGAGATCCAGAGGCTGGAATTTTGTAATCTATAGAGAAGTGTTGTTGGTATTCTGGTGTACATTCACAGTGTTGGGTGATTTTGCTTTACTTGAAGTGAAAGAAGGGCTTCTTAGCTGTAGGATGATGCTAGGTCAGAGCTACTCATGGTTGTTATCCTCTTGCTACTTTTATTTGAATACAACTATTCTTGTTTCCTTCCATATCCTGGTGTACTTGTTTATATATGCTTGTATATGGTTAATGTACATCTGATCCTACATTATTTGTGAATTTAGATCCTTGTTTCTTGCATAGTAGTATGTTGCTGTGATTCTACAGGTCCTTTTGAAGCTGAGCAGACAAAGAGCAGGCAACAAAACTCTATCAAGAAGGAGAGGGAATCGAGCGCAAGACTCAGGTTGGCCCTCTTGGTTCTCCTCTCATCTATTTTCATAAAAGGAATCAACAGTAGGCTTTGAATGTTTGTTTCTAAGATAGCCACACATCTTAGTGGGAATAGCAGCATTCGTGTGGACACTATTCCCGTATAACACTATGGTCATGACGCCACTGTTCCTTATGAAGGTGTTAAGGACAAAACTTCCAATCCCAAAATTTCAAAAACATGAAAACTCTAACTAGTCATTCAACTTATTTCAAGGGACTGAAACAGATTCCAACAAGGTAAATACTTGCCTAGAAAACTCTTGAATGGTTAGAAATCTTCAAAAACCTCTAAGGAATCCAAAACACTATCCAAAATCAAAGCATTGCTCAAATCACAAGGAAGGAAAATAGAAATCGTGGGAAACTAGAAAGAATGAAAATACCTAGTTTATGAATATCGTTTCATATGAGAAAAGAGACAAATTTGTAATGTTATAATAATATCTTGATTCTCATTTATTCAATTCCATAAAGAATACAAATAAGAAAATATATAATTATAAAAAAAGCTTTCTTTATTTTGACATATAACAAATTTGATAGGTTTAATAATACAAACTACAACCCAACAATTTCTCTATTTATTTACCCATAGTATCCTTGAAATTGATAACCAAAATAATATAACGAATTAATAGAGGTGGAATTAGAAACTTATTTGAATACAACAACAATGATTAGAAAAAACCAACAGATTGAGTGATTTCCACCCAACCACAGGTAGTTCTACTTTAGAACTCCATCCCCTAGCTAGGCCCTATGATACTACTAGTGTGAAGTAGGAATATCGGTTTTGAGTTCAGTCTACAAGAAATCAAACTAAGATAACTTCCACTGCCAAGTTTTGAAAACGATAGAGTAGCTATAGGAAACCACATCACCCATCTCTCACAACACATGAGGAATTCCTTCTCTACTTCTTAGTTCCTTAGAAGTATCTTCATCTTGCATTTTCTAGAAAAGACAGAAATATCTAATTGATATCACAAAACTTCTTGAAGATTTTCCTAGTTTCCTAGCTATTTCAATAGGTATTTACACATATTTTTCATGGGTGGTCTAGTCTATATGCTCTTGTACCTTTATTTTCTCCTCTTATCCTCTAAAACAAGTTCTATTTTCTTCCATTTTTCCTAGTATGTATCCTCCTATTCAATTTTTCCTTGAAATCCCCTGAATAAGATGTTTTCCTGCTACTTCTTTGTTCCAAGAGTGTAAATGAGACACCTTGCTAAATTATAGGTGTGATGGCTTAACTCTAAGAATTAATTTTCTCCACTACTCATAGGTTTAATAACATGAAGATGATAAGATAGAATAGATCCAGGAATAATAAAGGAATCCCTTATACCCCGTAATATTTTCCCACTTGTGGTATCATAGCTCCTATAGGTGCTCATGGTCTACTAGTCTTGGTCATCGTAATTTTATTAACTGTAAAAGTAAAATATTTACAATGTTTACAGCACCATAATATATATGAATCATGGTGATTAGTATAGAAGAAATAAAAATATCCATGCATAGTTTTAAGTAAATTTAATTACAAATTTTTCCAAAGATAAATTGGGATGTTATATTCTACCCCCCTTGGAATAACATTGTCCTCGACATGATTTCAATGTATAAATGTATATGATGAAAATTATGATGTATATGTCTCTCTCATGACATCTTCCATTTTCCAAGTGGCCTTATCAAGCCTGAAATGTTTCCGCCACTACATGTAGGACTAAATTGTAATGACATAATCTGATGGTTTGGCTCACACTGTTGCAAAGGTCAAGAAAAATGTCATCTTTTAGTTTTGGTGCTTATGTTCGTTACAATTACGATGACATATTTGTTAAAGAATGTAACTAGTTTCGGTCTTCATAATTGTATTTGAGTCATAATGAAATGTATTTATCCAAAGAACTAAAAATAAATTATTATTACGACTTATTAAAGCATGGGTTTCATGATTGGGTCATCATATTGTAGGTTAAAGTCCCCATTGAGGACTTTCAAGTCTTTTCTTGAGTCATTAGAGTCATTTTCCATTTTAAAAGACCCTTCTTGGGATTTTGAATCATGTAAAAATAATTTTTATTGAGTCAAATAAGTCATTTGTCACCTCCACACCAAGTCGGCCCTCACCTGATCAATTTCGCCTACATCAAGGTAATTCGACCCACATAAGAGGCAATAAATAAGGTAAGTTTGCTTCATTTGGAGCATCAATCACACAAGTTTGATAATCAAGAAAGGGAAGCAAAAGAATACAGAATTATAGAAGAAATAGAAGGAAATTTGCTAGAGAAGAAAATCAAATTTTCTGGGTTACCTCTCTCTCACACGTGTGAATTTACTGGGCTACTGTTGGAAGGTCAAAGTGCTGCATCAAGGTCGAGTTTTTGCTACTGCATCAAGGTCAAAATTTTTACTATCTCTAGGTTGAATTTCTGTTGTTGCTTCTAGGTTGAAGTGTTGCTTCAAGATCAAAGTAATATTGCATCAAGGTCAAAGATGCGCTGTTGAATCTAGGTTAAAGTTGTTGTTGGAAGGTTATCATCTACAGGAGAAGGGAAGGGGTGACTTGGTGATTGGAGTAATTCTATGTCTAGTTCAAGGAGTCTTGAATTATCTCATAAAATTATTGAAGGAAGTGTTGTTGACTGGGTTTTCCCATAGATGGGGGTTTTGCCTTGGCTGTCCACCTACAACTGGTGTCTTTGATCTTCATGTTATGATTTTGGTAATTACTTGATGAACTAAGATAAAAATAAGAAGACAAGAAAGTTAATAAGAACATAAGAATATTACAAGTAATTATCAACATAAATAAAATCTTTCCTCCTTTCTAATTTTTCAACATGGTATCAGAGCTACGGTGAAGAAGAAGGAAAAAGGAAGTCTGAAGATCTATTGAAAAGAGAATAAGAAGTTTTAAGAAGTTGAATAAGGGTCATAAAGATCATATAAGGAGTCAATCCTACTATCTTCAAGAACAATGTCTGACTCATTTAAGGGAGAAAACAAATTAGAAGGAGCGTCCAATTACATGGCAAGGAAAAAGAGGATATATCTCATCCTCGAGAAGAATAGGCAAAGTTTGAAAATTCCGTTCTTGTGATGTAGAAGAGGAAAAGGTTAGAGAAACAGAGATATTGGTGATGACCCTAATGGTAGATGGAATAAAGGAAAACCTCATCACATATATATCCAACAAAGATTCCGCTCAAGAGATGTATGAAGCCTTATCACAATAAAGAATCTTGGTCAAATTACAAGTCTTAAAAACGAACTAAGGATAATGAAAATGACAAAAGATGACATTGTTGAATCCTTCTTTGTAAGAATATCTAGAATCAGAGATGAACTCTAGGAAATAGATGAGATAGTAACTCAAAAAGATCTTATAATCGCAACACTTCTAGGATTACCAACATATTGGAGTGCCTTTTCATCAAGTATCAAAAGTTGGAAGGAAAATCCTGCATTTGAACAATTATGGAATGTATATAATCAAGAAGAAGTCAAAATTTCATTAGTAAGCAACAAAGAGAATGAATAGGATAAAATTTCAAATGCCTATTTTGTACATCACAAGAATAAAGGAACCTTCAAGAAGTCCAAAGGGCCAATAAAGAAGACAAACCTATCTAATATTGAATGCTACAATTGTCACAAAATGGGTCACTATAGAAGTGATTGTTCTGATAATCCTAGAAATAAAAAGAAACAAGGATCATGCAAATGTTGTCGAAGAAGGGTCTCCAAATAAGAACAAGATGGAAGAATCTGAAGTCAATGACTTATTTTCTATGGAATCTTAGGGACTCTATTCCTTAAATATCCTTCTACTATAATTTTTTGAATTATTTTCCTTTATGCCTTGATTTCTAGTACTTGTAGGTTTAAGATGCTTTGGAAAAACATTTTTTAATTGTTTTGAGAAAGTTATAGGTATCCATCGAGATTGGATTGAGAGAGATACCTCATCACTTTTAAAAGACAAGTATCTTGTTCCTTATATTATCCTTTTTACATTTGGTTTCATTCTCTTATCTAGATGAGTTTGTATTAGTTGCTAATAATTATTTCTTTTCATATTTTCCTTGTTTAGGAAAGGCTTGCTAAATGCTCAAGGGCTATGGAGAATACCTCACAAGACAAAGCATGATAGGAGTCATATTGGAATTGATGTTCTATAAGGTTTTTATAACTCAAAGGTATGTCTTAGAATATAAACTTTTTTCTCTTCATGATAAAGGTATATTTATTCATTCTAATAAATCTGCTTTACATTACTAACAAGTGTTATGTCTAAGACCTTTTAATCATAAATACTCCTGTTTGGGTGATTAATCATTAGATTAAATCTACCCTTATTAAAATCATCATGTTTTTGGAAACCTAATAAGTTCTCTGTAAAACCCTAAACTAAGGGTATGCCAATGTTAATGTGAAAAAACCTAGTCTACTTAGGGTTACTAATGAAATCTAGAAAAATACTATTCTTTTAATGTTTGGGGTTTTTATGGTAATGTCATGTTTGGAGTTTAAGTATTTTTATAGAAACCCTAGTCCTTTAGGACTAGGTGGTTATGACTATGCATTGAATTCCTAGACCTTAAGGCCTTGGTAAATTAGGGTTTATAAGCAAAACCATTATAATATATAGAGTAAGCTCCAGGGAATGAAACCCTAGGCGTATGTTTGTTCGTTTGATCAAAACCATAGCCTAATCAAGTTTGTTATATGTATAAATTTTATTGATATTTGTGTCTTCGGTTTACCTAATAGATGTTTTTGTGATATGTTTATGCATGATTATGAAATCCTAGATATGTATCTGTGCTAACCTACTCGTTGATGCTCATAGTTATACGGTTTGTAACTAAGCCCTAGTAGAAGTTTGATATTCTAGGATATGGTGATATTTTTTTCATTATGATGATAAGATCTAGGGTTTACATCAAACCCTAGTAGAAGTTGACCATATTATATTGTTCTGTGATTGGTTTTATTTGTTGACATCTAAGGCTTATTGTCTCAATGATGGAATCTAGTGTTTGCATCAAATCCTAGTAGAAGTATACAATATAAAAGTATAAATTTGTTGGTTTCATTGCAGAACTATACTTGTCTGAATCACTTATAGGATTTTCAATATATCATAGTAGAGTCCATCATATTTATGAAAGTAATATTGAGGCCCTAGATATAATGAGACTAATATCTTGATTGAGAAACTAATGTGATCTAGGGATTATAACCTAACTTGAGCATGAAGTTGAAATTTAAAGTATGTGTCTCTTGCTGATTATGAACCTAACTAAGTTTAGATATATGATATTCTTCCATGATTCTGATATAGTTAAATTCATTCTTCTATATATGCATTTGGTTGTAGTTGCTATCTAAGTTATGCAGGTACATAATCTTCAAGATGTTGAAGATATCCGTAAGAAAGGTTGATTTGATTGCCAAACATGGTGAAGGAAGTTATATGAATAATGATGATCAAATAAGAAGGATTAAATCCATGAAAGATTCTCTGATCTTATAGAAATTAGTTGATATCCCTAAGCTAAGAGGGAGCCTGGATGAAGGAAAGAGTATATCTCCCAAGTTGAGAGGGAGGGAATATTATAGTCATGATGGATACCTTGAAGAAGAAATTGGAGAATGTATATTGAGGTGCTGCTGAAAGAAGGAAAATAGGATCCAGTTGTAGAATATGTTGCTACATGTGGAGTAGGAAAGGAATTTGTATGATTGATTAAACTTCTGTAAAGATTTGTTTGGAAAGCCTCTAAGTCCTATTGTGATAAATTGTGAAGCAATATCAATATGCATAAGATCCCGAAGGTTTGTGTTTACTTATGTATTTGAATTTTTATTATCAAATAGGGTTGTGATTGTTCAGGTAAATCTCTCGAAGTTTTGGAAGCATGCTTGATGTTACCGATCTATTTGATCATTAGAGATTTGATGTGTTGAGGCATTATGTGTAATACAAAATTCTTGGGAGCACATCTGGCTGACCTATGTGTTGATGTTTAGCTCTTGAAGTAGGGAGAGTGGTGTTGGTCATAAATCTCTAACCTTGAATTACGCACCTAGTTCCCTAGGTTGATGGTTAACAAGTAACTATGATGGTGCCTAAAGTGGTTGAAAGCTTTATTCCATCTTAGTCCCACCCGGATAGATTTCCCTCATCAGGAATCTAGTCCCTGGAACCGTGTGTTCCTAAACTCTTCATGGTTCATGTGTTTTGAGACCTTCCTTGTACTTGTATGTGTAATTATGAATACCTCCCTAGTTAAGAGGGAGTGTTGAAGAATGTAAGTAGTTTCGATCTTCATAATTGTATTTGAGTCACAATGAAATGTATTTATGAAAAAAAGGAAATTTCTATTAGTATTATTATGACTTATTAAAGCATGGGTTTCATGCTTGGGTCATCATATTATAGGTCATAGTCCCCATTGAGGACTTCTAGGTCCTGTCTTGAGTCATTAGAGTCATTTTCCATTTTATAAGACCCTTCTTGGGCTTTTGAATCATGTAAACATAATTTTTATTGAGTCAAATAAGTCATTTCTCACCTCCACACCAAGTCGGCCATAACCTGATAAAGTTAGCCTACATCAAGGTAATTCGAACCACAAAAGAGGCTATAAATAAGGGTATTTCAATTGGTTTGGAGCATAAATCACACAAGTTCGATATTCAAGAAAGGGAAGTAGAAGAATACGAAATTGCAGAAGAAATAGAAGGAAATTTGCTAGAGAAGAAAATCAAAGTTTCTGGGTTACCTCTCTTTCACATGTGTGAATTTACTGGGCTACTGCTAGAAGGTCAAAGTGTTGTATCAAGGTCAAGTTTCTGCTGCTGCATCAAGGTCAAAATTTTTGTTGTCTTTAGGTCGAAGTTCCATTGTTACTTCTAGGTTGAAGTGTTGCTTCAAGGTCAAAGTACTACTGCATCAAGGTCAAAGTCCTGTTGTTGCATCTAGGTTGAAGTTGTTGTTGGAAGGTTATCATCTGCAGAAGAAGGGAATGATTGAATTAGTGATTGGAGGAAGTTGTGTCTAGGTCAAGGAGTCTTGGATTATCTTATAAAACTATTGAAGGAAGAGTTGTTGACTGGGTTTTTCCCTGGCTATCCGCCTACATCTGGTATCTTTGATCTTCATGTTATGATTTTCATAATTTCTTGATGAACTAAGATAAAATAAGAACACAAAAAATTTAATAAGAATATAAGAATATTACAAGTAATTGTCAACGTAAATAAAATCATTCTTCCTTTCAGATTTTCCAACAATATTTGCCGCGAGTCGGAATTGCAACCTAATATTTATAAGGCATCCTGATTGTGACGATAGTTGCTATTTGTCACAAGTGCGATGACTTATGTTTTGTGTCAGAATTGCGGCGAACATATTTTGTTGTCACAATTGCAATGATAAATAAAATATAAATATCCCACATGTAAGAGATGTTGCGACATCTTTTCTATAACTACAATAATTCTAAAAGGTTATAAGGTATTTTTTGTGAGAAAAAAACATATTTTGTTTTATATTTTTTTTTTGGTTGCAGGAAGAATGCCAAAAAATGGTTAGATGGGGAACTAATCCATAAGGGGTCAATGATGGGAAATGTTATTTCCCTTGCAATTCTTGCAAGTGTAGATTCCATCATTAGTGTCTCAATGATGGAATCTAGTGTTTGCATCAAATCCTAGTAGAAGTATACAATATAAAAGTATAAATTTGTTGGTTTCATTGCAGAACTATACTTTTCTGAATCACTTATAGGGTTTTCAATATATCATAGTAGAGTCTGTCATATTTATGAAAGTAATATTGAGGCCCTAGATATAATGAGACTGATATCTTGATTGAGAAACTAATGTGATCTAGGGATTATAACCTAACTTGAGCATGAAGTTGAAATTTAAAGTATGTGTCTCTTGCTGATTATGAACCTAACTAAGTTTAGATATATGATATTCTTCCATGATTCTGATATAGTTAAATTCATTCTTCTATATATGTATTTTGTTGTAGTTGCTATCTAAGTTATGCAGGTACATAATCTTCAAGATGTTGAAGATATCCGTAAGAAAGGTTGATTTGATTGCAAAACATGGTGAAGGAAGTTATATGAATAATGATGATCAAATAAGAAGGATTAAATCCATGAAAGATTCTCTGATCTTATAGAAAGTAGTTGATCTCCCTAAGTTAAGAGGGAGCCTAGATGAAGGAAAGAGTATATCTCCCAAGTTGAGAGGGAGGGAATATTATAGTCATGATGGATACCTTGAAGAAGAAATTGGAGAATGTATATTGAGGTGCTGCTGAAAGAAGGAAAATAGGATCCAGTTGTAGAATATGTTGCTGCATGTGGAGTAGGAAAGGAATTTGTATGATTGATTAAACTTCTGTAAAGATTTGTTTGGAAAGCCTCTAAGTCCTATTGTGATAAATTGTGAAGCAATATCAATATGCATAAGACCCCAAAGGTTTGTGTTTACTTATGTATTTGAATTTTTATTACCAAATAGGGTTGTGATTGTTCAGGTAAATCTCTTGAAGTTTTGGAAGCATGCTTGATGTTACCGATCTATTTGATCATTAGAGATTTGATGTGTTGAGGCATTATGTGTAATACAAAATTCTTGGGAGCACATCTCGCTAACCTGTGTGTTGATGTTTAGTTCTTGAAGTAGGGAGAGTGGTGTTGGTCATAAATCTCTAACCTTGAATTACGCACCTAGTTCCCTAGGTTGATGGTTAACAAGTAACTATGATGGTGCCTAAAGTGGTTGAAAGCTTTATTCCATCTTAGTCCCACCCGGATAGATTTCCCTCATCAGGAATCTAGTCCCTGGAACCGTGTGTTCCTAAACTCTTCATGGTTCATGTGTTTTGAGACCTTCCTTGTACTTGTATGTGTAATTATGAATACCTCCCTAGTTAAGAGGGAGTGTTGAAGAATGTAAGTAGTTTCGGTCTTCATAATTGTATTTGAGTCACAATCAAATGTATTTATGAAAAAAAAGGAAATTTCTATTAGTATTATTATGACTTATTAAAGCATGGGTTTCATGCTTGGGTCATCATATTATAGGTCATAGTCCCCATTGAGGACTTCTAGGTCCTGTCTTGAGTCATTAGAGTCATTTTCCATTTTATAAGACCCTTCTTGGGCTTTTGAATCATGTAAACATAATTTTTATTGAGTCAAATAAGTCATTTCTCACCTCCACACCAAGTCGGCCATAACCTGATAAAGTTAGCCTACATCAAGGTAGTTCGAACCACAAAAGAGGCTATAAATAAGGGTATTTCAATTGGTTTGGAGCATAAATCACACAAGTTCGATATTCAAGAAAGGGAAGTAGAAGAATACGAAATTGCAGAAGAAATAGAAGGAAATTTGCTAGAGAAGAAAATCAAAGTTTCTGGGTTACCTCTCTTTCACATGTGTGAATTTACTGGGCTACTGCTAGAAGGTCAAAGTGTTGTATCAAGGTCAAGTTTCTGCCGCTGCATCAAGGTCAAAATTTTTGTTGTCTTTAGGTTGAAGTTCCATTGTTACTTCTAGGTTGAAGTGTTGCTTCAAGGTCAAAGTACTACTGCATCAAGGTCGAAGTTCTGTTGTTGCATCTAGGTTGAAGCTATTGTTGGAAGGTTATCATCTGCAGAAGAAGGGAACGATTGAATTAGTGATTGGAGGAAGTTGTGTCTAGGTCAAGGAGTCTTGGATTATCTTATAAAACTATTGAAGGAAGAGTTGTTGACTGGGTTTTCCCCTAGATAGGGGTTTTTCCCTGGCTATCCGCGTACATCTGGTATCTTTGATCTTCATGTTATGATTTTCATAATTTCTTGATGAACTAAGATAAAATAAGAACACAAAAAAGTTAATAAGAATATAAGAATATTACAAGTAATTGTCAACGTAAATAAAATCATTCTTCCTTTCAGATTTTCCAACAATATTTGCCGCGAGTCGGAATTGCAACCTAATATTTATAAGGCATCCTGATTGTGACGATAGTTGCTATTTTTCACAAGTGCGATGACTTATGTTTTGTGTCAGAATTGCAGCGAACATATTTTGTTGTCACAATTGCAATGATAAATAAAATATAAATATCCCACATGTAAGAGATGTTGCGACATCTTTTCTATAACTACAATAATTCTAAAAGGTTATAAGGTATTTTTTGTGAGAAAAAAACATATTTTGTTTTGTATTTTTTTTTTGGTTGCAGGAAGAATGTCAAAAAATGGTTAGATGGGGAACTAATCCATAAGGGGTCAATGATGGGAAATGTTATTTCCCTTGCAATTCTTGCAAGTGTAGATGTCCGTGGAGAATTTCATATGAAACAACTCATAGACATTGTAGGAAGAATGAGCACATTTGAGGGGGAACAAATATCATTCGGTGGTAAGTTGCTATTTTTGAATCATTATATATATTTTCTTTATATTATTCATATTTGCAAATTTTTTTGTTGTTATAATACTTAGACTAATTATTTCACATCATTGTTTGAAATTATTATGAAGTCAAGGTGGTCCCCTAGGTGCTGTGATTTGAATATTACACCAAGTATTAGTGTTATAAATGAAGTTCTACAAGTTGAGGAAGAGGGAGCAAATATTGAATCTCAAGATAATGATATTATGCAATAAGATGACATTAATAACATAGTTCCAGATGATGGGACAAATGAACTGATCCAGGACATGGTTGGTGATGAGAAAGAATATGTTATTTGTTATGATGAACCTGTGCTAGAGAAGGCATGAACATGACTTTATGAAGGCTCGGGAGCAAACATTCTCTCTGCTACAGTATTGTTGGTGAAATTAAAATTTTTGAATGGTTTGTTAAACACTTCTATGACTCAAATCCTAAAGTATAATGTAATATGTTTCATCACATGAAAGGTTGTTTTTTTCCTTTTTTTGGTGTTAATTAATGTGTAAAATATGAATGAAATATTTATGATTAATATTTTTTACACTAACTAGTGATTTTTTATGTTGTACTAGATTGTTAGGTGAATTTCTGTTACCATTACCAAATAAGTTACCTCGCACATACCTAGATTTATGTGCTATTATGAAATAGATTGTAATGGAGTATCAAGCTATAGATGCATGTCTTAATGATCATAATATATATTATGGACAACATGAATCGAAAACAAATTGTCTGAAATGTCACAACAATAGATATTAAACTGATCAAATAACAAAAAATGTGCCTCGAAAGGTTCTTCATCGTATTCCCATAATTCCATGTTTGAGCGATTGTTCTGGTGTGAAAGCATAACACAGCTTATGGATTACCATACATGAAAGAGAAGTGAAGATGGTTTTCTTTGAATGCATGCAGATGGTTATGAATTTAGGAAAATTCAGGAAAAAAGGTCGCATTTTAAAGATGAACATCATAATGTTAGGCTTTCATTGACAACTGAGAATGTTAATCCATTTGGAGAGCTCATGTCGATTTACTTAGTGTGACCGATTTTTGCTATAAAAAATAACCTTCCTCGAATGTCAATAAAGAGAGAGCAAATTATGTTGACAATAATTGTTTCAAGTATTTATTTACATTAATTCTTTGAATATTATTTCATTTTTCTTATATGTTATATAATATGTTTTTTTATTTATTTACTTATATGTAAATATCATAATAGTAATTACCAAGTTACATATATAAATATATATATCAAAACCTCTTATCAACCATATACACTAAACAAATTTTTAATAATATATAATAAATATATTTTATTTAATAAACAATACCAAATTATAAATATTAAATCATATTTCTACATAAATTTTATGATATTTTACCCGACTCTCATTTAAAGTTTCTTTGAAAATAATGAAGAATTAAAGTATCCGATGTTTTGAAGTTGGAAATAATAATTGCGAACCAATGAAGAAATAATGTATCCAGCATTTGTTAAGTTGGAAATAATGATTGTGGTAGCAGGGATAATATTGGTATTTAATCCATTCTAAATTTATACTGTTTATGTTTTCAATATTTTACAAATTAAAAGTGTATAATTAAATATCAAATTTAACTTAAAAGCATAAATTAAATACACCCTATTTCATTTGATCGAAACATAATTTTATTTATTTATACAACCCCCAATATCTATGACTAAACTTTATAAAAATATTCATCTTTGTTCTAATTTATTAAAATGAAATTGTTCCCGGAAAACATTAACAAACTCATTAAAGTAGTTTAAGTCATGCCAATTGCATGGCGATTTCATAGCTTTCAAATTATGGTAGACCTACCTAGGTCTGATCGACTTAAATGTGAGCATGTGGGAATATGCAGTTTTCGGTACGAAATTATTTTGGCAATAAGGGTTGTTATTTCATGGTGGATTGGGTGTGGATAGAGAATTTTCTCACCATTGGGAAAAGCTCATTTATGAACTTATCATTATGAAGTTTTATGAAGTTTTATTGGGACGATAATATTTTGCTAGATTGTATATTTGGCTTGCCATGACGAGCACTCCTTTTGCTTACCTCACGCAATAAGTCTGGCTTTTCAAGTCCTCGCCTTGCTATATATGCATGATGCAGGTCCTAGGGTTACGATAAGACTATGTTTAGGATGTTGCTGGTGATAATCTATAGAGGTCAACTTGTGCATGGTGGACAAGGGTGGTCTATTTTGAACTATAGGGAGGTATGTTTTCCTGGTACTCTCCTCAAAATATATTTGTTTGGTCTTATATTATTCCCTTAGTGGTCTTATTATTTTTTGGTCATATGGCAATATACTGCAAGATACTCTGGTTACCTATAGGTCGTTTGGTTTTTCATTGTAAGGGTCAATGTTCTTTGTGCTCTTTCTACACAACTCGAGGTTTGGTCCTTCATTCGAATTCGTGGCAGTGTTTCCCTTTGCGTCACCTCAAAATTCTGACTTTGTTGGGATTTCATTCAGTTGTCCAGTGCTAGTCTATGGAGTGTGGTACCTTTGTATCTTCTCCATTTAGTTTTGATAATGGCTATGGCTCGTTTAGAATTTCAGTTGTTTAAAAGTTTCTAATTTATATAGTTCTCCATCCACAAAAATCTCGGGGTTTCAAATTTTATCACTTTTTGATCAAATTCATAAAAATATCATAAAATGTCTTATTTTTCCAATCTTTTCATAATTATTTATTTATTTATTTTATTTAACATGTCATTTTTAGCAAAAAGATATGCAAAATGTATATTTTTTGTCGAGTGTTTAAAATTATTAATTATTGAATTTAGGCTTCTGTGATCCATATCAAGTTTGAGAGAGAATTCTTCGTCGAAAATCACATCAGGATACTTATGTCGACGTGTTTCGAACCAACCAGTGTGGTTCATCGTCATGACAAGTTGAATGAACAGATCTCGCTTTGCATATTAAATAGCCATAGTAGAATATCCAACGGCTATATTTCATGACCAGGTAACGACTATGATGGGAACAACTAAATTTAACCAGGGAACGTTAGTTTGACTAGGGGGATAACCTTTATTTAATTAAATAAGTTAATTTCGGAAAGTTATATTCTTATTAAAGTAATGGAACATTTTATAATTATAAATATAATTTAAATAATAAAAAAACTAAATTATAAATAGGTAATAAAGAAATTATTAAATAAAGAAATTTAAAATTAATAGTTTAGTTGACAAGGTAATCATATATATAAATAATAGATAATTATAGTTTGTTGTAAAAGTTATTATATAATTAATAGAGTAAAATGTCTAGTTATATTTTATCCATATAAGTTAAAGGGCCTATACTTATATTTATATATATTTTGAAACTAAATTAATTAAAATAAATTAATTTTAAATCAATAGTTATTTATAAAGGTTATAAATGATCCAAACTGACAAGAATGTTCTGGTAAATTTTAATTTGTTTAGAAAATTTTTCGCAAAATCACATAATATTCTTTTGTCGACGCGTTTCGAACCAACCAGTGTGGTTCATCGTTAGGACAAGTTGAAGAACCAATCCAGCTTAGCTTGTTAAATAGTATGTGCAGAGACTCCAACGGCTATATTGCCAACAGCTAATTCTGACAATGATATGGATCACAAAAGTCTAAATTCCTTAATAATTTCCCTGCATGGAGAAGCCGCTGCTAAAAAGGTTCATCGTTTCGAGCGGTCACGCATGTAGGTCACAAAGTTGAAATCCGATCTAGTGTTTCTTAAGCATTGCAGAGACTCCTCGGTTATTCCTAGCTTTAGGTCAGAATTAGCTATTGGAGTCTCTGCACATACTATTTAGCAAGCTAAGCTGGATTGGTTCTTCAACTTGTCCTGACAATGAACCACACTGGTTGGTTCGAAACGCGTCGACAAAAGAATATTTATGTGATTTCGCCGAATTTTTTTCTAAACAATGATATGGATCACATAAGTCTAAATTCCTTAAAAAATTTTAATATTATTAAATTATTAAATGATAATTTTAATAATAATTAATATTTTAAAATAAATTAACTATAAAATAATCAATTTTAAATTAATAGTTATATATAAAGGTTATTAAATATAAATGTTAGAGTGATTAAGGGTTAGAAATAATATATTAAATATTTAAAATTAATTAATAGTTTATTTAAGGGTTAAAGATTAGTTTCAAGATTTTTTCTGAGCGCTGGTTCGCTGCAGCTCCCGTGCGAGCCTCCTTGACCTCCTAACGATCTGCTAGCGACTGCCTGGGCCACGGCCCCAGCCATGGCCCCTGTCTTGGACCCTCTGGATCCCCCTTCGAAAGGGATGGATCCTCAAAGCGCGTTTTTTGCCCTGGTGAAATCACTGCCTCCACAACAGCCCAGGCCTGCCCTCTCAAAATTTGTGAAGAAGCTGGATGGGCTGCAAGAGGTTTAGTTACCCCCAGTCTTGCCCCGCATGGCCGCTCTGTCTTTGGCTGAAAAAGGCCTCATAGGTCAATTCACAGGCCTCTGGCGTTCTCCTAGAACTGTTCAAAGATGGGTGGAGAGAAATTGGACTGATAAAATTCAAGGGAAGATTTCCATTAGGTTTTGTGGGAAAGGATATTTCATATTCCACTTCGAATCTAAAGAAGACAAGGATTTAATTTTCAGAAACGGACCCTACTTCATGGATTCCAGGGGCCTGTACCTTAACAAATGGACTCCAGATTTTGACCCTGAACTGGACGTCCCCAGTGCTGTTCCGGTTTGGGTTTGCCTTCCCCATCTCCCACTCCAATGCTGGGGAGACGAATCTGTTTGTGCCATCGGTAATGCAGTTGGAAAATACATTGACCGTAGTGAACCGAAAGAGAACATGCAGGCCTGTGCGAGGATTTGCGTCGAAGTTGACCTTGACAAAGGACTCCCCGAAGCAATAAAATTGAAGGTGGATGAGTGGAGCCATATTCAGCAGCTCAATTACGAGCAGATCCCCTTTAAATGCAAGGTATGTCACGAATACGACTATTTTTCCAATCGATGTGCTAAACTTGTTGATCAGAGAGCGGTGATCAAGAAGGCCAATGGGAACCTGTCAAAAAGAAGAAGTCTGCCCCGACATCCAAAGCTCCTCTGGAATCTGACCCTCCTGTTCCCTCTGCACCCTGTCCCGCCTTATCATCCCCTCCCCCTTCTTCCCATCCCCCTCCTGATCTGCCCCTCGCCTCCTCTTCTAACCCTTTCTTTGTCTTATCATCCCTCGATCCTCCCCCCGAGGATCATCCTCTACCCTCCTCGCTCCCCTCCGATCCTTCAGATCCTTCTCCCCCCCTGATCACCCATGCGTAGGCTTCCTTGGATCCCCCTTTTCCTAGGCTTACAAGAAGCTCGTCCAAAGACCATGGTTCCTCCTGTGACTCCTTCAAGAAATCAGGTCCTAGTAGAAAATCTGCCAAGCAGCATAGAGATGAGAATGCTCAGAAAGACATAGCCATGGGCACTCAAACTCCTATAAAAGTTTTCATCTAGGGGCAACACGAGAAGGAGGCATCTCAAGAGAGGCGAGCACTTCTCCGTAAGCCAAACACCTAATGATGAAATTTTTTTCTTAGAACAATAGGGATTTAGGGCACCCCTCCAAAGTCTTAGCCCTTAGAGAACTTATATACAGTGAAAAGCCAGAAATTATTTTGATACAGGAGACAAAACTTGAGCAGCAAGAAATAAGAGGAATAATAGACCAACAAAAACACTATAAAGGTTGTACCAGTGACTCAAGAGGAGCTTCCGGGGGTATTGCTACCCTTCGGGCTCATAGAAAATGGAACTGTACTTCAGAAAATCTACACCAGCATTGGATCCAAATGGTTTTGGAAAATAAAATAGACAATCAAACAACAGTTATCTATAATGTATACGCTCCCAACCAATACAGAGAAAAGTAAAACTACTGGGATGAATTGAAGGCAAGCATCGACAGGGAAACAACTATAAATATTATAGTGGCAGGCGATTTCAATTTGATCCTTCATGCCATTGAAAAAATGGGAGGATGCTTTTCCCCTGACCCCTTCAGAGGCCGTTTGGAAGCTATCATTCGAGACCATGAATTAGTGGATGTTGTTCCAAAACATTGCAAGTATACTTGGAGCAACTATAGGCTTGGAATTGGCAACATAATGGAACAGTTGGACAGGTTCCTAATAAATGTTTCATTCCTCTCCTCCTTTTCTGTGGGGTATGCTAACATTCTTTCCACCTTTGCTTCGGATCATTACCCCATAATGCTCACATTGGAAACTCACTGCCCTCATGGGCCAATTTCGTTTAAATTCAGTCCGCTCTGGAGTTGGGACCCGACTGTCAGAGAAATCATTCAGAGAACCTGGAACCAGCACATTGAAGGTTCACTAGGATTCATATGGGAAACCAAACTAAAGAGAATCAAACATGCCATCAAAGAGTGGGCAAGAGTCAATTACAAAGAACCTGAAGAGAACAAAAAAAAAATGAAAATGATCTTGAATGCATCCAAAGAACGATAGAGGTTCATGGTCTCTCTCAATAGAACAAGGAGCAAGAAGGTGCCCTTTATGCAAAGCTGAGCCATATAAACAGAGAAGAAGAGATAAAATGGAGACTAAAGTCAAGGCAACTTTGGCTGGAAGATGGTGACAAAAATACAACTTTTTTTCCCAAAATAGGCCACGGCTCGAAAAATCAGGAACAATGTTAGCTCAATTTTAGACAATGAAGGCAATCAACATATCACTCAAGTGGCCATCAGAAGAGCTGCCACTGATTATTACAGAGAGATTCTAATTGAAACGAAAGGAGAAGAGGACTACTCGGACTTTCTTCAATACTTGCCCAAGGGAGTTACCAAAGAAATGAATGACAGCTTGGTAAAAGAAATAGAAGAGGAGGAAATCAGAAGAACGATTTGGGCTATGAATCCTGATAAGGCTCTTGGGCCTGATGGATTCCCCATTTGTTTCTATAAGGCTTTTTGGGGTGTAATAAAAAAAGACTTCACTAAGATGATCATATGGATTTAGAGAAAGGGAAAAATAGGTGGATATACCAATGCCACCTTTTTGGCTCTCATCCCTAAAGAAAATAGGCCCTCTTCTTTTGTTCGGTTTAGACCCATTTCCCTCTGCAACTCCTCATATAAAATATTGTCTAATATCCTTGTTGCTTGCCTTAAACCCATCCTCCCCTCTTTGATTTCAGACAACCAAGGAGGATTCATGGCCAACAGACAAATTACTGACTCCATCCTTTTAGTTCAAGAAGCCATCCACTCGAGCCTCTCTAGGAAGGAGAAAGGATTTATCCTCAAACTCAACCTCGCCAACGCCTTTAACAGAGTTAGACACACCTTCCTTACTGTTGTTTTAAAAAAGATGGGTTTTGAGTTGCCCTTCATCAGCCTCATCACTGCTTGCATCTCTGGGCCTTGGATTTCCCCATTGGTTAATGGTAGACCGAGTGAAGCCTTTCAATCCTTCAGGGGTCTCAGACAGGGTTTTTCCCTCTCCCCGTATCTATTTATTCTTATGGCTGAATCTTTTAGCCAAGCTTTGGACTACAACAGAAGAATGGGCCTCATAACTGGAATCAAATTTGGAGATCGAGCCAAGAACATCAATCATTCTCAGTTCGCCAATGACACCTTGCTTATTGGAGGAGCCTCCACCACTATAGCAAGGAGGTTCAAGACTCTTCTCGACAAATTTATGGGGTACTTAGGAGGTTTGGTTAACCAGTTGAAAAACTGTATTTTTGGATGGAATGCTTCAAATTAGGTCATTCATAAGATCGTCAATATCTTTGGCGTCACTTGCAACCTCGAGTGGACGCACTTTTCCTATTTGGGCATGCCTGTGAGCCTAAAACCTTTGAAGGCAGGAACTTGGGACATCATCATTGACAAAGTGAATCGGAAAGTGCAGCAGTGGGGTTCAGTTTGGCTTAATCCACTAGGACGGCTCATCCTCCTCAAATCTGGTATTTCTTCTCTCCCCCTTTATCGATTTTCTCTGTATCAAGCCCCTTCCTCTTTTCATAACAAAATGGAAGTTATCCTCCGTCACTTCCTTTGGCAAGGAGGGAAAACTGATAAAAAGAAATTCAATTTAGTTAGCTGGAAACAAGTCATTCAAACCCAGGACAGAGGAGGTCTCGGAGTTAGATCCCCCAAATTTCAAAATCTTGCCTTCGGAGGGAAGATAGTTTGGAGGCTCATCACTGGTCCTTCAACATGGTGGAAAGGGGTTCTGGAAACCAAATATATGAACTGCCGAAGACAACAATTGCTTGATTCGGCTATACCCAATAGAGACTCTTCAAACATTTGGAGCCTTTGTAAAAAAGCTATTCCGTTCATTGCCCAGAACATATCCAAAGTGCTCAAGGGAGGAGACAGTATAAATATTGGAGCTGATAAAATTCTGGGACAACAACCTATAAAAAATCATGAAGAAACCATCCCTATTCTCTCCTTTCTTAGCAGCAAGGGTATCCATTTTCTGGATTAGATTTCTAATTGGGATCCTCTATCCCACCTTTGGCTGGGATGGTCCTTCCCTGATGTTCCCATTGCTCTCAATCCTAGCCTTGTCTTTCTGCAGTCTCTCCTCCACAACAAAGCCCCCATCAAAAGGAATGAGAGGGATGGCTTTCGTTGGGACCCAAATGGCTCTGAATTCACAGTTCAAGCAACCCACCAACAAATTTGCCACAACACTTTCCCTATGCCAATATGGAACTCCTGGAGAATGGTTTGGAAGTCAGAGGCTCTTCCCAAAATTAAATTTTTCATCTAGACATTGCTAAAAGGGAAAATTCTAACAGCAGAGAATTTACAAAAAAGAGGTATCAACGGTCCTTCTTGCTGTCCCAACTGCTATGCAACAGAAGAATCTATGCAACACCTCTTTGTAGACTATTCCTTTGCGATTGATTGCTGGAAAGAATTGTATCCAATTGATAATTTCCCTTGGGTCATCCAGCACTCCATAGGTGAAGTGATACAATACTGGAAAAAGAACTGTCCTTGGAAAAATAAGAACAACAATTTAGTGCAGAGGGTCTGGAACATTCTCCCATACACCATGTTATGGAGTATTTGGATGGTAAGAAATAGGAAAATCTTTAAGGATAAGAATTCGACTTCCAGATCCGCCTGCAACAAGGCAAAAACTCTAGCTCTTGAAACTATCTCTGCCAAAACTCATAGCAATATTGATGCAACAGAGTATAGTGTGGAAGAAATGAGCTTCATCAGCTAAATCTTGGACGAAAATCATAGCATTCAGAATGGCAATACAATGAGAGCTCAGCGCAGATAGGAAACCCACAGTTGGAAGATAAGGCTCAAACAGGAGGAGTTCACAATTTGGTTGCAAAAATGTAACAATTTCTACCTCTTCTTCGATGGAGCATCTAAGTCTAACCCAGGTATTGCAGGAGCAGGGGGTGTGATCTACAATGCCAATGGGTAATGTGTCCTCTTCTATGAATGGGGCTTAGGGAATATCTCCAATAATAGGGCAAAGGCGTTGGCCCTATATCAAGGTCTAAAACAACTTATCAGACTTGGTATAAGATCAACGAAAGTCTTTGGAGATTCTTCTATAGTTATTAGCTTAATGGCTCAAAAAAAAAATTCTTCGAATGCTCTCCTTCAGCAAGTCATACAGTGCTGCCAATTCCTGCATATGACAATGGGAACATTGTAGTTATACCACATCCTTCGGTCTTTAAATAAGCAAGCAGACAAGCATGCCAATAAGGCATGCGACAGGACAATTGGCAATCTGTTATGCAATACAGAGGAGTCGCTTCAGTATTTGCCATGATTCGATTCAATCATCCCAACATTTATCCTGATAGCTCTACCAAGTGGAAACAGTATCAGATCCTCAAGGCTTGCAGTAGGATCAGTAACAACGATTGAATATGGCAAAGAATCGTTCCATTTATTAATCTTCTGTCTTAAACCAATTTTACTTATTCCTACCAGAATCGCATCTTCTCGCCCTTTGATTGCATAGGCTCCAGGCTTCAATGTGAATTGGATGAATTTATTATCTATAAACAACGACATCAAATGTGGACGACCTCCCCACTGCTGTTAACTTATCTCAGATGACTTGCAAATGTTAGTTCTTAGTGTTTCAATTTGTCAGAAGTTATCCTAGCTTAGCATCTCTCAAACCCGGAACAAGTAGGACTAAGGAGATAACTTCTCTCTGTAACTACTTAGATCCAGAAACTCCTCTTCTTTTCTTGTATCTCAGGAACCTATGTTCCCACTTTTTTTCTTCAGATTTTTAATATAGCAGCCGATTCTGTAAAAAAAAAAGGTTAGTTTCAAGATTATTTTCCTTATGTTATTAGAATCATAAATTAAGTGCTATTAAAATATCTCAAATTATATCAACTACACCTTAAAGAAATAAGGCCACACGACACGGGGAACAAGGGGAAAAAAATAAGAAGACAACACGAACAAGCTAAACCAAAGGAAGAAAATGACTAGGAGGAGAGGGCTGGGACCCAATGACTATTGATCTTCCAACCATCCTCTCTACTGAGATTGTTCGGCCTCATAAAAACGAATACTCAGTAGAATTCCGATTTCAAAATTTACATGGTTCATAATACATAAATATTGATAAATAATATAACATTGAATAGGAAATAAAGTTATTATCATTTTAGTTTAATAGTTGCAAATGAAAAAAATATCATATAGTATGTATGCATTTATAATCTATGTTAATATTACATTGAGGAATAAAAGGGACATTATTAGTCCCTGCCTCCGGCATAGCAGGGACTATAGCGTTCGCAAATGGCGTTGAATGCATATTAATTCGCGTTGACCAGAGCATTTAACTGATGTTTTTGGCTTTTATCCAAACTTTTATTTTTGAGCTTTGATGTTTTATAGCTTTTATCCAAACTTTTATATTGGAGGTCTTATTTTCAGGTTGTTGAATATGCAGGGACTAACAAAAGTTTTAACCAAACTCTGGATTACTTGCTATTTGGCTCTTTGTAAATTTTAAGCAAAGTTTGGTTCCCATCACAAAGCTAGCCACCTACCATCTATGGTTGCCACTGCAAAGCTAGCAACTCTAGCCACCTGCCACCACAAAGACTTTGGTTTTGCATCTATAGCAATTATGTTGCTCTCTACAGCTCCAGCTCCAGGATCCCAATTGAGTATGAAGCCCTTGTTTCAAAAGCACGCAACGGCCTCAGAATCGGCAAGAAATTGAAACTGCCTGATGCACTTCCATTGTTGGGCCAACATTAGCAGTAAGTTATATTCTACTCTGCTTTAACCAAAATAATTGCAAAAATATAGTTAATAGTTCATTAAAACGTTTCTCTCAAGCTTGTATGGTGTATGCTTACTCTTTCTCGACAGCCCCAATGCAACAACCTGAGAACCGGCAAGAAATTGAAACTCCCTGATGCACATGTAGAACAAGATGCTAGAATTTGTGAACCACATACTTGCAAACACACAGTTAGGGCAGGTATGTTGTGCAAGCAAGCCATTATGATGTTCTTATAGCATATTGATTAAGTAGATGCAAAATAATTCTATTTGAAAGGAAATTATGAATGTTATTTGAAAGGGAATTATGCTTATAATACCTTTACCTGGCATAAAATCACATACAAAAAACTGCATTGGCTTTCCTTTGTTGATTCTGCCCATCACATATGTCTCCTACTTTATACATCGATTTGAGTTTCGATGCAGGTATAAAGCCTTTTATTACACTGCTCAACTGGGACTCGCCACAAGCTCTGGAGAATGAGTATGGAGGATTTCTTAGCAAAAGAGTCGTGTAAGATTCACTGTCTGAATTTCCTTCAAAGTCTTCTAAAAAATCGAGACATTTGATTATGATATATTGATCACTCTTTCTCGACAGCTCCATCTTCATATGTGAGTGGCGCCATCCTCAGAATCAACAAGAAATTGAAACTCCCTGAGCCTCTCTTATAGTTTATGGCAAAGAAATTTTCTTTACACAATAGGATTCTCATCAACTGCAACACCCTGTCTGTTTAGAAAGTTCATTGATGGGCATATGAGCATCCATTTTTGTGTTGTCTACCATCGGGGCATATTAGAACCCATCTGCACCAGACCCTCTGTGTCTCCCATCTCGGCATATCATAACCCATCTGCACCAGGCCCTCTGTGTCTCTGCTCCTCTTGCATAAACATATTTAACTCAGAACCAAGCAATTTGAATATTTTCCAATAACTTGCAGAGGGTTACTGTACTCGAGCAGATATCATGAAGGCCTTAATCCTTGTGGGCGGCTTTGGAACAAGGCTATGCCCGCTTACTCTGAGCCTTCCCAAGCCTCTGGTGGAATTTTCCAAGTTCTTGCATCATTCTGGTACATCACCTAACAATTTTATTGTCCGGATCTTTGGTGCGGGCAATTACACAGGTCTTTGGTGCGGGCAATTACATAGGTTGATGTGCCTAAACCTTGCCCCTACCATGCTTGTACGAGCAACCTAGTAAAACGAGTTGCATGCAACTTTCCAACTGTCATCGAAATAGAAAGATGAATGGCATGGCATTCAAAGAAACCAGCTGTTATGTTTACACTCTTCAACACCGGATTGATTATGTATTTTTTTAATAACTTAACTAAAGCTATATTCAAATCCTCGATTTTTTTTTTTTTTATAATATGTAAATAATTAAAATGTTATTCATAGCCACCCAAAATAATATATTTATATATACAAATAAATTCCCAAAATAAAACTTATATATATAACGGTGCATTTAA
Source organism: Pinus taeda (assembly GCA_000404065.3). Lineage (NCBI taxonomy): Eukaryota > Viridiplantae > Streptophyta > Pinopsida > Pinales > Pinaceae > Pinus > Pinus taeda. Next base: position 152,800 of record APFE031705664.1, read on the forward strand.
TAGTGCTCTGGAGGTTACCTCTATATTGGTGGTTCATGAGAGGGCTAGTGCCATAACAACCATCTACATGAACCTCTGGCTGTACCTCTACGAATGATGCCCCTATAAACTTATGTTAGAAATCCTTCTAGAAGTGCAGACAAGTTGTATAACTAAATTTCTTCCGGAACTTCTCATATTGGAACTATTGTTGAATCTGAGAACGACTATGGCATTTCAATTAATGAAAAAGGGACAACAATGCTATATAAGCTGAGTAGTGTGGTTTAGCTCGGTAATGTACAAGTTTAGGCTGCTATTTTAAAAGGCATGTCTAGTATTTTTTAATAACTCAACCTAAAATGAACAACAAGCCTCCATTAATGGTTAATGGAAGCTGCGATAAGATGTCACTAAAATGGAGATCAGACCTCAGACAAATCAAGCCATCGAAACCAATTTGCTTAGTCGAAACAACCTAACTTGCATCATAAGGAGTCAAGAGCTACAGTACAGTGCGTTTCTTTTTATCAATTTCTAGAAAGACGTCCTATATACGGTCTTCAATATTAATTCATATTAAAGTAAGCTGTGTTACATGTGATGTTTGGGCCCTGTTTTCAGCATTGCCATCTACTACTAATAATAGGCCCTTTAAAATTTCAAATAATCTGTTACATGTGATGCCTGGGCCCTTGCTTCTGATTGCCCTATAGTTTTTCCCTTTCCTGTCCACTTTACACAACGTCACTCTCGACCGTCGCTTGTTTTCTACAACTCTACGCTGGAAACTCAAATAATTATGTGTTCCACTGTCCTTAAAACTTAAGGGCAACAGGGATCATGTCATAGCTGTGAAAGTGAAGGCTAACGCCAAAAGTTATGTGAGGTGCAGAGATTTGAGTACGTGACTGGGGCCATATATTTATTGAACCAATGTATCAAATGATGAAATTCATTGTTGATTTGAATCAATTTCATTATCCTCATCTGCAAATGTTAAATCATGTCCCATAACAGCTCTTCCATGTGTGCCATCTGCCATTAAGTCCCTGCTGAGAAGGGAAAGGATTATCGTTTTGATATGGAATGCTAAGACAAAAAAAAACAAGTTTCTAACACACAACATGGAGTAAATGTTGCAAAGGCAACCATGGATTTTTTGCAATTTCTAGTGCAGTCCTTTGTCATAAATATTTGACATATATGTTAAATACGCACGACTGGTAGTAAGTGGGCAGTCGTCGTTTTTCAAACAAAATTGATGCATTAGATATGTTCAAACTTTGGGTAGTAACCTTGTAATTTTTTCCATTTTTAAAAGGTGAGACTGTTTAATAGTCTTGGATAAGAAAAATGTTTTAGTAAAGTTGATTAATTATGTGTAGATTTGTGCCACAATATCTATTTTGAATTTTGTATGGCTGAAGTCAAATTCAATACAGGTTAATATAGGCAAGTGGCTATTAAGTTGATACAAAAAGAGACATATGTTTGTGAGAAATCTTGGTATTTGCTCGAGTAAAAACGGTTGATCCTACACTGCAAAGTGGTGCACAGTCAAATAAAACATTGACGAGTTTGACCAAAGGCACCTCGTCAAATTCAAAAAAGCAAGATTGTTTATCCCATCTGCAATCATCCTAGCGTCAATGATTCCTACAGACGAATGTTGATTCCTTGTCGATATCTCCCATAAGGTTGATAGTAGAAAAAACTAAATAAGCATGAACATGAAATGATACTTTTTTCGGAAGTGGTAGTGCAATTGTTTTGGATAGCTTTAGCTTGCAACTTGGTTGTACCAAAGAAGAAGAAAAAAGAACTGAAGGTGTTAGTGGGAAAATAAAAACAAGTAAGTTGCCAGGGTCTTTGCAAAAGGAGACAATCATAGGAGTTAGTGACTTGGAAGAGAATAAAGCTACAGATATCGCAAATGCCAAATTAGGAGATGAGACTTCAGCACTCCCTATAGTGGATCATTAAATTCTCATTTGAGATAAATTTTAGATGAGCTGCAAAGTTTAGATTTAACTGTTGAACAATCAGGGGAGGCGTCTGCTCATGTCTCCTCTGTTTTTCATAGGATAAGGGAGCAATTTTGTTCATAATATAATAATTCTGAACAGGTGATATTTTCTGGAATTGAAACAAAGAAGGGTAAGAATGAATCTACACCTTCCATACCTCCAGAAAATAGTGTTTCTGCGTTTAGAGTTGTATCTACAAGTATGATAAAGCCAAACTTTAATGGAATCGAAACATAGAAGAGAAAGAGTGAAACTACATTTGTAATACCTCCAACAAATAGTGTTTATGTAGTTTCTTTCTAGACCAAGAATTGTGTCTCGATGGATTTAAAATCCATTTCTATAGGACAGGTTGGAAAATAACGAAAAATGATCTCCTTCATATGCTCGCTCACAGGTTCGTACTGATGCTCACTGATGCAGGAATTATGCGTTGTCCTCAACATAGTTTCTACAAATTGCCTTAATTTTTCTTGAACAAATTTAGCGAGCCTTGAGAATACTGATATTTGGAGGTCATTTGCTTATTCTTAATGACTCAAGAAAGTATAAATTATTATAGCCCTACTAGTGCTACCACATCTCTTTTCATCAATTCCAAAGCTGTGATTAGTTTATTATTTGATTTCAGGCCCGACAGGGACTACCGCTGCTTGCGGATCTTGTTACATCCATTTAGATGTTTGCATCTAAAAAGTTGATTTTCAATATTTAAGTATATGCATTAGTTTATTGACGATTCATGTTTTAAAACTGTCTACATAACTTATAAGTATGGTATTATAAAAATATTAAACGAATATAAACATTTTTAACCCTTCTTTTTTTTCTTACTGAAAAATATTCATTTGATATTTTACCAATAAATAATAATTAATGAAGTACTCTTGTAAAACATTACAAGCAATATGGATCACTGACCATATTATACTATACACATCCTTAAAATAAAATAAAAATAGGAGTGTATTATTTTTTACAAAATGGTTCCATATTATTCCATTAAATATTCCAAGGTGTCAAAATTAACATTTTATGATCAAATTTAACAAATTACTAAGTCCATTATAATGTGTTAAAAAATGTCAAATAGTCACTTTAGGTACCAAAGTGTAATATACAAATATTAGGTAAAGAATCGTTAGATCAAAATTCCACCTATGACACCCCCACATTGGTTGATTAATACACACGCAACACCTATGACCATAAATAAGATAAATGGTTGGTCCACCTAATGGATGGAAAAGGAGAAGTTAATTGCTGATAAAGTTTGGATCTTCTTAGGTTATGAGGGCTCATGTGACACTAAAGCAGGTTTGGGAGTTGTATGGATCAAGCTTGCGGCGACCAGGGTGGTCACATTCTAGCATAATCTCGCCATTATGGAAAGGGTTGAAGTTGGTACTAAGGTCAAGCACCACCACCTCGACCATCATTTTGATACATGGATAGTGATGGTTATATGCATGGATATCTAGTGTGTTCCTATTGTTTGGTTAACTTGGGATTTATTTTGAAAAAGTTGATGGTAAGGAGGAAAGCCGACAAGATTGACGATTTTGTGTGATGGTAAATTTGTTAAGCTTTTTGGTTTAATTAGTTGGATTTTTAAGTTTCAATGTTGTAGTGCTATAGTTTCACCTAACTGTTACAGTTTTGTAGTCATTTTCTTTGTGGCTCTAGTTACCCTCAAGCGAGGCTACTAGTCTATTTGTGTGCGTGATCCTGGGATAGCCAAGTGATGACGTGGATAGAGTATTCCATTGTAGGTTGGAAAAAATATTTTGTTAGGTTCTTTTTCACTCAGGTTGGTGTTGTGCTTTCCAAAGGAATAGGGGATGTCTCTCTAAATGAAATTCAACCCTGTTGTCTCCACGAACTGAGAAGTTGCTCTAGAGTAAGTGACAATCCATTATTGTGCCTCCTTTAATGTTTCCTCATTTTGGAATAATTTTTATATTGAGGTGCACAAGGGCAGGCAAAGAAATTCAGTGATATATGTATGTAGGTGAACAAACACTCTTAGACCTTATGAATCTTCATTTGATATGGTTCACAATTCATTTGGTAGCATGGCAAGGGGTAGACATGAACAATACATAATAGTTGTAAACTGTGGAGGTGGTAAAGGATGTGACTGGTATTTCATGAGGCTAGCACTACAAGGAAAATACCTTCTAGCGAAGGTTATAATGGAGGTTTTTAGTGTTATAAAATTGGAAAAAAATTGTCAAAAAACATCCGCTAAAACATTCGTTTGGGATAGCGGATGGTTTAATGGAGATTTTAATGGAACTTCATCATAACTGAAAAAATTTGGGTGGCTAGAGGTTCTAGCGGATATTTATTTTGCGGTGTGCTTAATGGAACAAGTAGCACAGTTGTGCTACATATATAGAAGCATCATGAGACATACATAACTATAAGAACTAAGGCATTGAATGAAAATAATATCAATGCATAATATATATTGCATCGGTGCTAAGAGACTAAAAAATCCCCAGGGAATTCTTCTAAGCAACGACACTGGGGCACGCAAAATAATTGTTATGCGTGTTTTTTTTTTTAAACTTGCAGTGCCGATATGTATTGTTTGTACAAACGCCTCGGTGTATTAGTTATACCAAATGACGGATGTTGTTAGTTTTCATAATGCACCGGGCTGAAAGTAATATTTTGTAGGACTAGGAGTTAGATATATGAAAGCATTGGTGAGTTAAGAATTACAATGCACAAGGGCATTAACCTTAAACATGGCTAATACTTGAAGAGATAAACGCACTAGTGCTCTCATTTTATTAAAAGGCATCGGGCATGCGAAAATATGTTGTCACAATGCTTTTATATAAAATAACGCACTGGTGTATTTTTATTTTACAGACGCACTAGTTTTTTGAATTATATTTTATCTTTTTTGGAAACATTGACCTATGACAGTGCAATTATTGTAATTTTTAAAATTCGTTATTGATCGAAAAATTGATATATATCTTATAACAATATTCATATAAATTAAAATTTGATTAGCGCATTTGCATATGATGTTTGGATTAATTTGTTATACTATCAAATTTCACAACTCTTCATTATAATATTTAATCAGTGGTATAACATTCCACAACGACATTGGATAACATAATAGAATAGATTAAAATTTATTTTACTATATATCAATAAGAGGTTCATTTTCATACAAAATGGGATTGTTATTGGTAACCGCTTGTCTTTCAATTGGGACACTATGTCCATTACATTAAATAAAATGTTTGATTTTCATAGAAAATTATTTCAAAAAATACAACACGTTGCATTGATATCCAAATCGATCATCATTCTTCACTGGAACTGTTGTGAGTGCTCGAGCTACTTCCATGACTTGGGTTATTTGGAGGAATTTTTTGTTGATTGCATTGATTGTTTTTGTCTTCTTCATCTTACAGTTCCATCTACAAACATAAAAATAAAATGTAATGAGAGTATCTACATTGATGAGAATAATGAAAATTGAAATAAATAATATGCATCAATGTAAATCGAATAGAAATGTACCATATAAATAAGTGACTCATAAATTGTGCACATGGTTTCAAAACCAAGTCTTATGCCTTATTGCTACACGTCTTCCGCTGGTGTAGTTCACTACTTTGTTTCCTACATGTTTTAAACCCCATTATAAATCATAAATTTAATATAAATATTTTTTTTGTTTCTATTAATTATAAACTCAGAGAAGTAAAATAATATAGATACTTACAAATTCCACAATTAATTTTTGATATGCCAACATATACTCACAACCCTTATTTAACCCTGTGTCAAACAATTCTTCTCATTTCTCTTCTTTGTATGTCAGCACATATTTGAAGAGATTCAAGGATGGTTGTTGTAAAACAACTTAAAATATACACAAATGAAATCTTGAGTTGTTAAAAGGAATTATTAACAATTAATCACAAGCTTTGAAATCAACCATTTTCTTTTTTGTCATCCTATTTTATGTGTTGAATGAGTTCCATCTTGTTTTCTTTTTTACAAAAAAATACTTGAAAATTATATTTAATGTTAAATTATTTTTTTATATGTACAAAGTAAATTATGAATACATACATTTGAAGCACATTGTTGTTGAGATGGTTCTTCCTATGATGCAATTATGTCAATTTCTTTGACCATCTCCTTATACACTTTTTTGGACATTCCTACTAACATGTTTTTCATATCAGTGTATTGATCATTTGAGATTTTCATAATCTTCCTGAAAAAGTAATAAATGTTTTTATAAAGATATATGCAAAATAAATATAATGAAATCGGTATTAATAAATGAATGGTTTGCAGTAATATATACATATAATTATAGAAAATCATTTTATACAATTATGAATATTACCTTTTGAATGATTCTTTTTTGTTGTTCTATGTTTTTTCTATTGCAAGTTTGACATTTCTCATTGACCATTGCTCTGGAAACACTTCATGTAGTTTAGATATAATTTGGTTCTTAGAATCATTGGAATGATTTTTATATTGTAAGTGAAATGTACATCTATATGTTCGTTCCACTAGATCCCTCCTAGTTCTGTAAAAAAATTCCCCCCTTTCATTAACCTCCAATACCACTCTAGATGAGCTAATGACCAATTCATCGTCATTTACATGTTCTATAATTTTTCTTTTCTTAGAAAGACATTGATATTTTCCTTTGTTGTTGCTCCGTGTAGAACATTAAACATATATGAATTAACAGATTTTTTGAAAATTGTTATCTAATATTCTTAAGTAGATTATTAATGAAAATTAAAAAAAAAATCATATTGAATAGTGTTTTTTCATTCACTTGATTTATCAATTTGCAATTTTGTTATCGTGCTTTTACACTCTTCTGGACTTATATTAGAAATAATTTTATCGATCTCGTTATTTTGTGGCTCTGCATGACGCACACTAACCAATACATATTAGTTAATCTTACATATAGTTCAAACATATTAATTTTGTAAGGAATTTACAAAGAACTTTCCTTCTCTACTTTTTTTGAGGCGCTATCGTTATGTCGATCAATATTTTGTTGCTTGAGACCTTTTGAGACATTATTTATCAATATACAACCTATAGCATTCAATGTAGAAACCATTAAATATATTTTACAAATAAATCAAATAATTTTTAGCCAAAAAAGATCTGGTAACTAGCGCATTTATCAGCATAAACACACTAGGCGTTTACTTTTTCAACACCATCATGGAAAATTAAATTTAAAAATTTATTTTAAATTATTATGGTGTAGTTTTGTAAGGATAAACACACCGAAATGATTTAACGATACTATTTGGAAGAGGCGCATCTGTGCATTATATTACAGTGGGAGCAACGATTAGCAGGCTGGACAAAATAAAGAGTGTTATAATATATCGGTGCATCGTATTACACATGGAGCACTGATGCATTATATTACAGAGGACGCACTGCAAAACACATAGTCGTTTTAAAAAAAATAGCGAGAGCCGACAAGGTTTGGATCTAATTCAATAATTGATTCCCCTACTTTACATGTCAAACACCCTATATATAGTAAGTACACAAACCCTTTAAATCTAAAATGCCTAAATTACAAAACCCTAATTGTGAAATGGTAGAGGAAGTTAAACCCTAAGGTGAATTTTTGCAGGAAGAAGCAAGAGTTTAAGGTACGTATTAATTTTTGTTTTGTTTTTTGTTTGTATTTAATTAAATTTAAATAGAAAAGCAAATCATAAAAAATTTTATACTAGTAAATATATATAGTAAATATTTTTATTATGCCGCGGTATTTAATTTTTAATTAATTATTATTATTATTATTATATTATTATTTCCTGAATTGTAAATAAATATAACATAAATTGTAAAATACTTCAACCAGTAAAATTTAAGATTTTTACAATCCAGGGTTTTAAGTGAATCACCATACCTTTCAACTTTTAATCTTTCGACGGATCCAAAATATTTTGCAATCCATAGTGGTCCTAATATGTCTCTCTTGAAAATGATCTCTCTTTTATTTAAACCCTAACATAATTTATAGAATTTTTTATTAAAAAAATAAACAATAAAGTTTAATTTTTTACTGTGCAAGTTTTTGAGTGAATCACCATTCCTTTTAGCTTCTGATCTTCTCAATAGTCCCACTACTCCAAAGTATTATGCTACTGCACAATGCTCCTGGTATGTCTCTCTTGCAAATTATACACTTCGAATTTAGGGTAAAATAATGAAATGGTGATTAACTTTTTACTTTTTAAAATACTTTATGAAATTAGATTCTGAAAATCTATTGTCCCTCGTTTTTGAATTTTAAAAAAGAAAAAAAAATATGTGCCTTTTTTTTTCAATTTCTATGCATATTGGTGCATTCAATAGTCAAGTACCCCTGGTGCGTTTATAAAAAAGTGCATTGATATTACTGGGGCGCCAATTTTTTTCAACGCAACGATGTGATACATTTTTGTTTTTGTTTTTTTTGTTTTTTAGGAATCCCGAAATGGTGCGATTAACTTTTTAAGACAATGATGTATTTTCTATTTACAAGAATAAGTTCTCTAATTGTTATAAGAGCATCAAGTTAGTTGAATTCATTTTTATTTTTTAAAGTCACGAGCGGTGTTGTTTTTTTAAACGCATTGGTGTGTTTTTGTAGAAGAGCATCGATATAATAACATATTTTTCTTTGGAATGACAGAAAATGGTGCAAATGTTATTTGAATTCCCCGATGTTGTTATTTTTTTAAACAAATCAATACGCTTTGTTCTAATAAGCACACCGCTTGGGTTAAAAGTTATATGAAATTTTAATGTCACATAAAATCACATATTAATCTCAAATTATCCTTTAGGATGCATCCACATGACTTACAATAGTTCATGATATACATTTTCCTCTTAAAGTCACCTTATTGTTGAAAAATGGTTTGAAAACTATATTGAAATTTAGATTGTGGTTATATGGCTGTCGAGATTAATTTTGGATATGCACATACATTTTTATTTCTATTTTTTCTCAAATGTAGGGACAAAATCTCAGTAATATCAAATGGTCAATTCTTGAAATTCTAGCTCGCTCCATATTGTTGATCAAATTCCTTCACAGAGTTCTCCCTTTCCATCTCTAATAAGTTCATATTTTATTTATATTTCGATTATCTAATTGATTTTTTTTAATCCATGTCAATTTGAATAAAAATGTATCCAAATCTGCAGGAACCTGATTCAGAATCGAGTTTAGATGCAGAAAACATTACTCCATATTTTCAAAAATGTAGGAAGCTCTTATCAGGAGTAACATATCGCAAGCAGTTGGTAGATGAAAATGGACAACCTCTTCACCCTGCCAATTGGAAGATGGCATCTTCCAACTGTAATATTGGATCAACGATGTTAATAATTGTTTGGTATAATGTAATTTCAACAAACCAGTTGCATTGACGTGCTTACTAATATCATTGATATTTTACTTATGACGTTCAATATTTTTTGAAGTTATGATTCTAGTGATGATGAGTGATTCACCTACCATCTTCTGGAGCACCCCACTATAATGTCAACTGAAGAGAAGGTTGCATTAAGAGGAAGAATACAAAGAATAATTGAATCAAACACCTATTCAATTCCCACTATGTCTATTTTATCAATTAGTAATGACTATAACAATAGTAGTTATTCATCACAAGTTGGAAATAGAGGCAATCAAATGAAGGTTGGTATGGATTATTACTTACAAGATATGACTACCATGGATGCAATGTTGTTAGATGCATTCCAAAATGATGAGCAAGTGGATGATTCTCATATCACTGATACCTTATTCGAAAACCTGAAATTAGCTTCCACCACCGCTCTCTTTAGACCTGGTGGCAAGTCAAAGTCTACTCAGCTGGGGACAACGATGTTGTTGTACAACGTGAAAGCAAAGTTTGGCATGTCAAATGCATGTTTCTTAGCAATATTGAGGTAATTGGGTTGCATTATCAATCAAGTTCGTTATATTTTGTCACACAATCAAATTTAAAAATGGTTGATTTTATGAATTTTAAATATTGACATTGTACAATTATATTCCCCACCAACTATAGGATATTCAAAGATAAAGTTCTTCCAAGTGATAATGTATTGTCGGGTAGCAACGAAGAGGAAAAGGAGTTGTTGAAAATGTTGGGTGTTTAGTACATATCATATCATGCATGTATGAATGATTGTATTCTATATATAGGAGAAAATTCAGGCAAAGAGATATATCTAGAATGTGGGCATGACAGGTACTGTAATTCAAAAAAAGCAGGTAAATCACATGGTCCTCTTGATAAGATATTGAGGCACATGCATATAATCCCAAGGATTCAAAGACTCTTTCATTGCAAAGAATTAGCTATGTTGCAGGGATGGCATGCTTCACACAGAAGCAAGTCAGGAGTTATGCGAATCCCAACAGATTCAATAGCCATGAAGCGTATAGAGGATACATGGCTTGAAAAATTCAAGGATGAAGTACGAAGTCTATGGATCAATATAACCATGGATGGCGTTAACCCATATTCCCTCCAAAACACCAACTATTCTATTTGGCATGTAGTAGTGATCAATAACAATATCCCCCCATGGTTGTCGGGGAAGAATGAACATCTTATGTTGGCTCTCATAATCCCTGGTAGAAGACAAGTGAAGAATATGGATGTCTACTTAGAACCATTGGTAGATGAATTGAAGGAATTATGGCAAGGGATACATGTGTACGATGTATTAAGACCCATCGCAACAAAGAGGAGTTTTATGTTGTATGGAATATGTGCTTACACCATACATGGTTATCTAGGCTTAGGAATTTTCTCTTGTAAATTACATTATTATTGATTTGTTTAGTAACAATATTGTTTCACATATTAAATTAATTTGTTTCATATCTTCATGGTTGCTAATGTGTCGGATTGTATACAATAATTTCGCAGGTCTTGTACCAAAATGGTATCATGGATGTAAATGTTGTGGACCTTCTCTGAAGGCTAGGTGGTCTGACCAACTACGAAAGATAGTGTATGACTGCTCTAAGGTATTCCTCCCAGAAGAACACCCTTATAGAAGAGAAACATCCACTTTCAATGGTAAAATATAGAGAACCTAAAGGCCTACAATAATGACACCAGTTGAATGGAAAAGAGAACATGAGAAAGAGAAGGAGAAGGAGTTTCCAAAAATGTTCAATTCAAATGGGGAGCCAATGTTCGATGATACAAAATTTTTCAACACCTATGTTGAAAAATTTCCCATTGAGATGAAAAGGAAATATGTATTTTATGAGCTCTCATATTGGGAGTGTCTTAAGATTGCCCACTTAATATATCCCATGCATATATTTTAAAATGTTTCATCTTCTTTATGGAGGTACATATCATCGAAAGCAAGTGACACATTGGATGTTAGCAGAGATCTTATTTCTTCAAAAACTAAAAATAAACATTGGTCAAGACAAGAAAATAGAGGAGAGGTTGGTCCCTCTTGGTCTTTCAAAGAAGGTGATGTCCCATGGATTTTAAAGAAAGATGATATTTCTTTGGCAAATGAAGTTATAATGAGTGTGAGGGTGCATTCTTTATATGGGTCTTCACTACGACACTACTTTATTGTGGAAGATTGTTTAGTGAGGTTGAAATCGCTTGACCATTTGAACCTTCTGAGAGTACGTATGTTAAAAACATGATTTATTTTTATTTTTATGTAATGGGATATTTTATAATTAATTTTTGTATAATGTACTATTTATTATGTAGTGTCATTATCCATTGCTCATGTGTGGGTGTATGAACCATGACTTCCCCCAAGACCTACGCCATGCCATATCTAAATTATTTGCATTTTTACGTTGGATGACATCAAAGGAGATTCATATGGCTAACATTCCATGACGGTGTCAAGAGATACCTAAGATTGTTTGTATGTTTGAGAGGGAGTTACCGATGAGTTTCATGGACTTGTAGGTTCATCTTCTGATTCACCTAGTAGATGAGATTGAATTAGATGGGGTCGTTTCTTGTCATTGGATGTTCTTCTTAGATAGGTACATGAAGAACTTGAAAGGTTTTATTTGAAAAAGAGAAAAACCTGAGGGCTCTATGGTAGAGGGGTATATATCGTATGAGTCTTTCTATTATGCCAGTGAGTACATCAAGCAGATTGACAACACACCAAGTGCAGTGATTTGGGATGATGAAAGGTATGAAGACAAAAGAGAAGGCGAGCTTCTCGAAATGAATGGAAAGAGGCGCATGATAAAGTGTAAGTGTAGGCTTATCATTTGTCAAATTAATACATAGTAACTATTCACAATGAACTTCATATTAATGCATATTTTGATCTTCTATATATATATATATCTATATATAGATATATAGATATATATGATGGTTTGATTTGATCATCAACAAATTCATAAACTGAAGCCATAAAAAAATTCATTCTTTACAATATGGAAGTGACACAACCATGGGCCGTATTGTACGAAGATAAGAGGAGGAAATGAGACAGTGACAGGAAAAAATCCAAACGATTGAATGGTAGAAGTGTGCCTTATCCATTTCATTTAAAAGAATATATGTTAATGGCATGCCCTAACAATTGGGGTGTTCATCAAGTCAGAGAGAAATACAGTGCATCTGGTCATTACCTCTGTGCTAAAGAGGATGTGCTAAACATAGGGATTGGGTGCAATAAATAGATAATTATATTTTATTTTTGTACAATTTTAACTTCATATTGCACCTTTGAATTGTAACACACACACACACAGACAGACATCTACATCTCTCTCTCTCTCTCTCTCTCTCTCTCTCTATATATATATATATATATATATATATATATTTTTTATTTTAATTATGTTTGGGTTATTAGACAAATGACACTGTGATCTTTTCACTTTTTAATAGGTGCATTTGTTCCCATCTGTCAGCCCAGGAAGTAACTCCACAAAATAAACAATTGATTCGTCTATTATTCCATTAGGTAGGTTTTTGTTATATAGAATAGAGAGTGACTGTTCAGTTCATCTCCCGATGACTGTTCACATTCCTAATTTAATTATTTACATAAATTCACCAAATCATGAAGATTAGGTGTGAACATTCCCCCCCTTAATCTGAAGGGATGTTGGTGAGTCCAAGCATCATTATGAATCGTTCAAGTTTTTCCCTTCCAAGCGCTTTGGTGAAGATGTCTGCAATTTGCTCATTTGTGGAACAATGATGGAGATGGATTGTTTTGGACTCAACATGATGTCGAATCAGATGATATTTAGTATTGATGTGCTTCGTTCGATCATGGAACTTTGGGTTCTTGGCCAACTTTATTCAAGAGGTATTGTCAATCATGAGTGGGGTTGATTGTACTTGTTTTACCTACAAATCTTCAAGAATTTTCCTGAGCCACAATTTATTTTGTTGCTTCAGCTGCTGCCACGTATTCTGCTTCTGTTGTGGAATCTACTAGAACTGATTGTTTGCATGATCTCCAGGAGACAGCTCCTGATCCAAGACTCATAGCATATCCTGAGGTAGATACCCTAGTTTCTTTGTCTCCATCGAAGTTTGAATCAGAGTATCCAATCAAGCTGAAGTCGTCCACCTGTCTATATTTGATTCCAAAGTCTTGAGTTCCCTTCAAGTACCTTAGAACTCTTTTTTTCAGTAGACCAATGTCCCTCGCAAGGCTTTTGCATAAACCTGGAGAGGATTCCAACAACAGATGAAATGTCTGGTCTAATTGTAGTTAGGTAGTTGAGACTTCCTACAAGCTGTCTATACTTTGTTGCATCCTCAAATTCCTTTCCTTCAATAGATGTGAGCTTTAAGTTTTGTTCCATTGGAGTAGTAAGAGGATTGCACTCTGTCATGCCAAACCTGTTCAACAAATCTCCAATGTATTTCTTTTGAGAAAGAAATATGGACTTTAGATGTTGGGTTACTTCAATGCCAAGATAGTAATGAACATAGCCCAAATCAGTCATTTCAAAACTTTTCCCCAATTCCTTCTTTATGGATGCAATGTAGCTTTCATTGTTCCCTGTCATCAAAAGATCATCTACATATACCACAAGATATACAACTGTTTTGCCAACTTTCTTGACAAATAAAGTTGCATCATCAAGATCAAAATGTTTGAAATTGAGTTTCAGAAGATGCTCAGTGAGTTTTTCATACCAGGCTCGTGGTGCTTGTTTGAGGCCATACAAGGACTTCACAAGTTTGCATACTTTATGTTCATGTCCTTTCACAGAAAATCATTCAGGCTAGGACATAAGAACATTCTCTTTTAGATCTCCATTCAAGAAAGCAATTTTTACATCCATTTGATGGAATTTCCAGCCGTTCTGAGCTGCTAGTGAAAAGAGTGTCCGGATGGTGGCCCATTTTGCTATGGGGGAAAAAGTTTCCTCATAATCGACCCCTTCCTTCTGTGCAAAACCTTTTGCCACAAGCCTAGCTTTGTGCTTGTCAAGTGAGTCATCAACTTTGTACTTGTTCTTGTAGACCCACTTGCAGCCAATTGGTTTGGTTCCAAATGGAGGATCAACCAGCTTCCAAGTGCCATTCTTTATGAGGGCACCATACTCCTTTTGCATCGCTTCTTTCCATTCATCATGAGAAGCAGCTTTTTAAAGGAAGTTGGTTCAAAATCTATAGACAAGTTAAATTCAAAATCATAAGAAAATCCATATCAACAAGTGAATTAGAGTCATCTACATCACCTCCATTTTGTCAATTTGAATTTCTGGTTCCTATTTTTCCAACTTCATCAGGATGAACACTTTCAAGTGTCTTCGTCAACCACGTCGGGGAACCTTTCTGAGATGGTCCAGGCTACTCTGTTGATTGAGTTGGGAGTGAATCAAGATTGAGTCTCCCAATTCTATCAATTACATCACTTAAATCATCATCCGTTGTTGGATTTTCAGTCGGGGGAGAGTATTCTTCAGAAGAAGATTCCACATGTTGATCTAGAATGGAATCCCCCCTTCAAGATGTGGAATCTGGTTTTCAAATTCTTGAAATGATTTCATTTTTGCGAATCTATCCAAGCGATCAAGTTGCCGCTCAACAACATTGTCAGATTTGGATGATTCAAGAAAATTACATCTCTAGATACAACAAACTTTTTATTTACTTCATCATAGAGGCGGTATGCTTTGGAGGTGTTTGAATACCCCAGGAAGATACACTTATGACTTCTAGCACCGAGATTGTTTCTATGTACCTTTGGTATCAAAGCATAACAGGTGGAACCAAAGATCCTGAGATGTTTTACTGAAGGAACATGTCCATACCACAATTCTTAAGGAGTCTTGTTTCTTATAGCATTAGATGGACATCTATTCTTTATATATGTAGCACATAGAACAACATCAGCCCAAAATATTATCTTTACATTTTTTAAGAAAAGCATGGATTGTACCATATTCAAGATTGTTCTATTCATTCTTTTAGCTACACCATTCTATTGGGGATTAGAAGGCACAGTTGTTTGATGTTTGATCCCATGTTGGCGAAGATAGTTTTCAAATTCATTTGATGTATATTCTTTTCCATTATCTAGTGCGAATAGACCCAATATGAGATTGTGCATCATTTTCAATCCATTTATGAAAATTCTTGAATGTTTGGAAAGCATCAGATTTGTTATTCAATAAATAAACCCAACACATTCTGGTGTAGTCATCAATAAACGTCATGATATATTTATTTCCATTTGCAGAAGAAACAGGCATTGGACCACATAAATCTGAATGAATGAGTTCAAGTTTCCTATGTTCTCTTGAATGCGAATCATGAAAATATTGTTTGCTATGCTTTCCTAGAATGAAAGCATCACATTGCTTAAGTTTTCTAGGAATTGTAGGCAAACTAGCAACACCACTTTTCTTCAATAAGCGGAGACTGTCATAGTTTAAATGTCCAAATCTAGCATGCCATAATAAACTTGATGGAAGTGTACCTTCTTCATGATGAGAAATATATGAGAAATGTTGTGCATGAGCAGATGTTCCTTGCAGTTTGAGAAGCCTTTCTTCTTCTATTCCCCTCATGACAAGTGAGTGGTCAGATGCTTTTCTTACCTCAAGCTTGCCATCAAACATATGAATGGAGTGACCTTGCTGGCGGATGTGGACCAAGGACATGAAGTTTCTCTTGAGCTATGGGAGATATAGAACATGATCCAGAAGAAAGTCTGGAAGACCAGGCAGTTTAAGCCTGATTGTGAGAAGCCCCGATGGCTTGATTTTTGACTGATTTGCAAAGTATACTGCTCCATCAACATTGTCAGTGAAATGTTCAAAAAAATATTTTCTATGAGTCATGTGACAGGTTGCTCCTGAATCAAGCTACCAATCATTTTTCCAGGAAGCAAGTGAAGCATTAAACAAATATTCATTTACTCCAATGTTACATTGTGCCTCAACATAGTGAGCGGATTCAGGTGCTTTACCTTTGTCTATATCATCAGTTTTACCTTTTTTTTGGTTTCTTTTCTGCTCAATTTTGTCCCATGGTAGCTTGCATGTAGATGCATCATGTGATCCTTTTCTTTTGCAGCAAATACAGTTTAAAGCTTCCTTTTCTCCTTGAGAATGTCTGCCCCCCCTGCCTCTGAAATATCTTCCTCTTCCTCTTCGTCCACCTCTTCGTCCACCTCTTCCTCTCATAGAATCTTGAGCAAGATGTTTTTCTTTATGAGCAAGGCACACAGTCTCTTCAGAAGACTCAGGGGTTGTCTTCTTTCCAAAAGCTTTCTCTCTTTTAGCAAACCTTTTCACAAGAGTTACAAAGGTTATATCTTTGAGATTTCCATTTTCTTGCAAAGACTCAAGATAATTGGAGTAAGTAGGATAAATTGCCTTGAGAAAAGCAATAAGAGGGATATCCAGCTCAACCGTAGTGGATTTGATATCATGCATTATAGAATTTACTTCAGATGCAAGAGGAAGAGGATCATTATTTTGCAGTTCAAGAGTGAAGAGTTTAATCATGAGTTGGACAACTTCAAGTGCAGAATGTGAGTCATAGAGTTCTTTCAGCTATTGTAAAGCTTCAAAGGTAGTTGAATATTATGAAATATGGCGACTCACCTCTTCATTTATAGATGCTTTGATTAATGCATAAGCTTTGCTGTTCTTGTTTTCCCAAATGATGAGCTCTTTGTCTGAGGTAGGCTGTACTGGGTCATTGTCTCCTTCTTGGACACACACTCCTTTCCACAACTCATTGAAGATGAGGGTGTGTTTTATCATCCGGGACCATTCAGGATAGTTCTCCTTGCCAGTGAGAACTATTCCTACCATAGAGATGATTGAATGCATTCTGTAAAAAAATACTTCTGCTGATAGAAAAAAATACTTCTATTAGTAGAAAAAAAATACTTCTGCTGATATACAGTGAAATTGTACTCAAAAGGGCATTCTCAAAAGATTTCAAATCTCTTCCTCACACTACAACTTTATGCACTATATTTTCTTCAAATCCCTCCAATGTTTGATAAAAGCATCCAGCTTTTCATTGAAATATTATGTATTACATATCACTTCAATGTTTTAAAATGTAATATATTTATATATTACATATGACTTCAATGCTTTAACTATACAACACAACAGGGTAACATGCTGTAACTATACCATTCAAATGATTTAAAAAAAACTGCGCATTGATACTATTCACCTTCTTCAACACTTTGTTGGACTCCACATAACTTGTGACTATGCGGCTGTTGTGGACTCTTCTCTGGCGAACCGAGACCTTGTTCAGAAAAATAAAACCACAAAACACTGTATACCATGTCAGTTCAACGCATACACCAAACCACACCATTGACATGCTCCATTCATCACATTGCTTTTAAAAAATTCAATTCAGAGTTTCATTGATGAACAATAATGTTAATACAAAGGCATTTAATATAACTTCACGGTGCATGCATTCCGCAGACAGAGACAACATTAACCATCCCACTTCTGAGACCATCACATCAGTTTGACACACCGTCGACGCACATAATTCACGCTCCAGTATTCGTAGAGGGACAGAGGATAAAGAAAGAGCTCATAGAGGCAAATGATGAACAATAGTAAGTGAATGCAAGCGTTAAGCATAAGACAGTTTTACCATTATTGCCTGTTCATGTTTATGAATATTCATATAAGTGGTTTCTTCCTTTGAACCTTACGAAACAAAGGTTTCATCTGCAATTTAGCATACTTGAATGGGACAGTGCAAGAAACAAGTATAGACGATAATTTTTTTTCATTTGAAGATGTTGCAATGACAATTTGAAACTGCAAATACTCACAAAACACTTCGTTAACAATTGCTATAGAAAATAAATGGAGGCGCAGGTGAGATGTTGGGAATCCACACAGAATAATCAATGGAGGCGCAGGTGCAATAATGCCCTTTTTGAAACGTTTATGACAGTCAGACAGAGGGGCAGCTAATTTTATGGAGAACCTTCTCAGTTATATGGAGAGCAGACAGGGAGTTACAAGGGACACAAAGGCTAAAAAAGAGCTGGCTCTGATACCATTTCAGGCCAGGCAGTAACTCCACAAAACAAACAACTCATTCGTCTATTATTCATTAGGTAGGTTTTTGTTATATAAAATAGGGAGTGACTGTTCAGTTCATCTCTCGATGAATGTTCACATTCCTAATTTAATTATTTACATAAATTCACCAAATCATGAAGATGAGGTGTCAACACCATCTATGCGGGCATATGGACATCATTTTCGCATGGAGGATGGCGATGATGGATGCATGACAGAAGACTATGGAGTGAAAGTTGATTTCAACCAATCTAGTTATAGCCACCACGATTAATACTTAATGTAGGGGACATTAGGTTATGTTGGAAAGATATAAAATATCATTCAAGTGGACTTCTCTTCATTCCAATGTGTTATTTTTAGGTGCAAGTAGTGGGACACATTTGATTAGAATAATGTAAAGAAAGATCATGATAGTGGGATGATATCATTCAACTCTAGGAATATGTGGCATGAAGCTAGGGAGCCTTATGTTTTCCCAAAACACTACAACCAAGTGTTTTTTAACCGAGATGTGTTGGATACAAATTGGTGGTTCGTATTAAGACACAACCCTAGATCAAAACGTATTTTTGAGAACCATAGTGTTATCATGTCAAGCCAGGACGATAATCACGATGATGACAATGGAGAGTGATATGTACTTGCGTTATTTCATCATGTATAGTATTGTTGTATGATTTTGTTGTTATTATTTCACTAATTATATTATTTTTTTATTCGTCTTGTTGACATTTTGTAATATAATTGGTAAGATTCACAAACATTTTTACAATTTTTTTTTGCAGTTGAAACATTTTTGCACTACTTAAAATGAAGTATTTTCAATTGTGTACATTATCTATGATAAAAGGAGTTAAGGTCCCAACCCTTCTCAAATAGGGTTGGTGATTAAGAGGCATTTGTTTGACTTTCAAATAGACTTGGTAGTGCATTTTTGTTTCCTATTTACATTATGTGAAATAAATATTTATTTTAACTAAATTATTTAAAGTAGATATGTCTTTATCATTGTGAATATGATGTAATATTAGTTAGGATAAATGTAAAAAACATGAATTTTAGTAACTATTTCGTAATAAGTACGTGGAAAAAATAATATTTGAGTTTTTCATTAATAAATAATCAAATATATTATTTGTCAGAAGTTTAAATATAATTTATTATCATTTTTGTATTATTTAACTCATATTTATTATTAAAAAGAGTTAAATTTAAACCAATACAATAGCAAATAAAGAACCAAAATAGCATCAAAATGTTATATCTTTATTACTAAAAAATATCCACTTGTCTCTTTAAGAGAAAACTTCCAATAGAGAAAATCTCCAACTTACAAGTAACTTCACATGAAGACTTATCATGTTACATTTCTTTATCCTCATCTTTAGAAAGAGAAATTTATAATTTAAATTGGTAAGAGTTGTTATAAATGGTAAATTTAAATTGCTTGAAAATCTCATAACTTTGGCAATAAGATTTTTTTTAAGTTATATTAAATCTAAATTAATTGAGCGGAGAGGAAATCTACAACTCAGTATGAAAGAGATGTTGTCACGTAATGTTACATTTAAAAATAATAAAATAGTAATTTAAATTAACAAATTAACAAATAGTAATAACAAAAGAAATTAATGTCTGTCATACTTACAATACTTCAATTTACAACTTAATCTTATATAACTTTATATAGAGATATAAAGTAATGCAAAGTAAAAAATAATAATTTAGCTTTTATTATGAGGAAGAAATGTAATGAGTAAAAAATATAATTTACATTTTTACTACAAGGAAGAAATGTAATTTTTTCACATGACAAGAAATAGGATTATTGCTATTACATTATGTGTAATTCATTCTATGTTCCATTTACATGTGATATTTATAACAAAAAATATTTTACTCACAACCATAAGTAAAATATTTCAATGTCCATATTAAATAACATAATTTTATAGATACTTTATATAGATAAAAGTAAAGTAATTTAAATTGAAAATGTTCTTATATTTTCACTTTAGTAAGAAAGATTGAGAGGATTTTTATTCCATTAATAGTTGTTTTCTAATTCAATGTATGAGGGATATTTATAAAATTTTCAATGTTTAATATGGATTTGATATGTAATATTTTACAAAATATTAATAATTAAATAATTAAATGTAATTTTACAATCATAGTTTCAACGATACTTAACTTTGTAATTTATAAAAATATCTTTTCATTTTTTTAAAGTCATTTTGCACGCAATTTCATATATACAAGTTTGATATAAGTTCACCAATACATAATAAATATTATTTCATAAAATAAACATCATGATAATAACCATCCTCATAATAACCATCCAAAAATCACACACATCATCTAAGATAGACATTCAAATTCACTACCATCATATAATTATATAAACGTTTAGCACATATAAACGTCATTAACTAGCACACAAATCTAATAATCTAACTGGGCATCATCATCGTGATCACACCTAACAAACACAAATATTGTAATATAAAATAATCACCACACACATCCTCAAATTAATATAAATCTCATGTTAAATAACAGCTATCATGCACATACACATCTATTTGCAAGCACATTAAATGAACATATCTAACATGAACTACCAATATACACATCAATACCAACATATAAATTAAGTACATAACACGAAAAAAATAATGATATATATATATATATATATATATATATATATATATATATATATATATATATATAAACAAGTCAAATAACTACATCAAGTAAAATAACTGCAACCAAATATCCATTAAAACAGATGTAGTGCTAGCTTGGTCTGTAATGGAAGATGATGGATGGTCAATTAATGGACCCTCAACGCAGTTTGGTGAGCTATGAGGTGGAGGAGGAGGTGTCTGGTCTGATCTATAAGGAGAAACATAAGGCATATCCTCTATCTTTGACATCTCATCATCAAACAACTGATGAGGAGGTGTATTATCAGAAGGATCATCGACACCCTGACAACCATGATACGATGGGGTGGTAATACCACAAGCATCATGAACACGACCCTCATCATCATGATCATGATCATCACCCTGATCATAATCACCACCACCCTCATCTGATGTATTTGTCGATGCATGATGTTTTCATGTATTCATCATCGTTGTCAATACCCTACTAGCTCTGATGATATGTCGCATAAGAGACATCATCTCACGTGACAATCCCTGTAAAAAACCACAAACATAGGATCGTATAATTTTCTAAACTAGGAAAAATAGTGCTATGCAAAACTAACAATAAAAACAACACCATGAAATTAAATTAGACCATCAAACCACAAAATTGGCAACCAAATTGTGTTGTCTATTCATTTTATTAAATGGGAAGAGGTGTACAACAAGGTGTTGGAATGTGCACACCTGGGCTTGCTCTAGGAAAGATAGCAAAAACCGCAACAAAAAAAACAATGGAACAACCTCCTCAAATCTGCTGGTAATCTGGCCCAAGAGCTGCGTTGTTACTACTCAGAAAGGTGATGCTGCTCGAAATGATATGTTGTTAGACCCTTCCCTGTTGCTCAGAAAATTCTGGGAAATTTATTCTAGCCTCTACGCAAGAAACCCAAAATAACCCACGAAGGAATTTCCCAAATGTTGACCTCGGAATTTTGACACAAATTCCCCCTAGCTCCTCTAGTTTCTTATTGAGTTGGGCCCCTATTTGACCCCTCAGATATACCTAGAAAATTCTAT
The DNA here is from genome assembly GCA_000404065.3 of Pinus taeda. Lineage (NCBI taxonomy): Eukaryota > Viridiplantae > Streptophyta > Pinopsida > Pinales > Pinaceae > Pinus > Pinus taeda. Next base: position 175,176 of record APFE031705664.1, read on the forward strand.
AAAATTTGGAGCGCACTTCTTGATAAAAACCTAAAAAAAACCCAGAAAGGGTTTCCCTTGGTTCCAACATTCAAATATTGACCCTTCACAACTTGAGCCTCCTCTAAATACAAATTTTGTTGTTGTGACTGATCCTGTCAATATATGCACTCCCAGCTCCAGTAATCCTCCTTAAATAGCCCTCCAAATGATCTCCCATCCCCCCAACTCAAAATCCCTGGACAATGTTGCCCCAACAAATCTCACTCCAATGGCTGCACAATCCCTATGTTGTTGTTACTCTCCTTGCTCTGCACTGTTGCTACTCTCCCTATTGTTGGAACTCAGTCTCATTTCTGCTATATTCCTGTTTCTGTAACTTGGCCATCCTGCTGCTCCTTTCCCTTCGATTGTAACTTGGTCTCCTTATTGTTACTTCCCTTGTTTCTAGAACTCAACTACAACTGTTGTAACTCGTCTCCCTACTGTTGGAACTCGACTATAGCTTGTTGTAACTCATCTCCATGTTGCTGCTACAAACTGAGATGAATAAGAACTCCATCCTAGGGCTGGCACTCGAAATCCACCAAATAAATGGTTGAGATATCCACTTGGAGACACTCGTGCGCTAAACATCACAGTAACTCAGCTAAGCAGCTCAAGCAACTAAGATTGAGTTCAATATGTCAAACTATACGATCCTGAAATGAGGAGAGCTGCATTCCTTATATGTGTTTCATGGAGCACTTTTCCCTCCATCATGAGTCCCTCATCTAACCATCAATTTCCCATCCATGCAATTCGAACTAGGGAATGTGTATTCCCCTAGTATGGGTGGCCCCCACATATACTTAACCACTTCAAAATAACTTCTACTAAGTCTAGCCTCCTAATAAAATTGAATGGGCCCCCATCACCTCCAAAATTGGCCCCAAAATGTAGAAATTAATATTGCTCCAAAATAATTTAGGAAGGGACATGATAATCCTCCCCTCCCAAATGTTTCTTGTCCCCAAGCAACTTCAGTGCTAGATGCTCAAGTATGTGCTCACCCTCCCAAGTAGCATTCTCAACTGGAAAGCTCCTCCAATGCACAAAAAATTGTTTGTCCTCAAGCAATGCTTGAATGAGCATCCTCTCTAACTATTACTCCCCACTGTCACTGCAACATGTGTCAAGGTCCCAGATGTGCCATTGAATCGTCCCTAACCTCAGCATTGTCCTGATATGAAAGAATCCTTCAATACCAGGATCCCAGGACATCATGTCCAACATGAAGCCCCCCTCGCTCCACTCATAATCCTACTCGGTGCAAGTACTAGAAATCCCATGCTCCATCAGTGAATCACTAAATCCTAATGAAATATCTGTATGATCTCCCCCTATAGTAATCAGCGCATCCCTAAGGTTATTGGGATGTTAAGAGCTGTGATTCCCCAGTTCCTTGCTAGTCCCAGAGTGGCGCCACCATGCTGACACTACGCTAGTCTAACTAGGTCATACTCCCCGTCATGCATAGACAGTATCCTCCTCTCCTGGAACTCGATGGTGGAATACTGAAAGAATCAAGACACATCTTGCCTGGGCATCTCCATGCTGCCAAGGCCTACCCATCCAAATCTAACTCTGAACCTTTGCAACAATAGAGAATGTCTACCTCCCCATATGATGAAACCCTCTGTGAAGCCCCATGTATCATCCCAAGAGCGAATTATATCACTCCCTACCATGACTTCTCTAATCATGAGTGATCTATTGATCAATTGAATCCTTGCATCCCATAGCTAGACATTCTACGTCATAGCCCTGACAATCGATGGAATTCCTCTGGCCCTCATCTCTAGTCCTTGCATGCCACCCATATATAGGCTCCATACATCATGAACTAATCTGAGGAATGCTAAACTGTCTAGTGCTTGCCACTATATAGTACTGATGACCACTGGAAACCACGTGTGCCAAATAGATTCCCCCTGAATGAAACCAGTAGATGCATATATGATACTTGCAATCAGCTTAGTGTAAGCGGATCCATATTTCTCTTGCCAACCATCACCACTGGTTTGGCTACCTGACCCCTAGAGAATGTGTCGATACAATGTCGAGAACATAGATACATACTGGACAACTATCTCAGTCATACACAATATCCTCTGCTCATGCATGGTCTAGACATGCCTTGTGGAAACAATGAAACATGTCTCTCCTGTGACCAGCTCCCCAAGCATAAGATCAGTGATGAATGATATGCCATCCTTGTTGGTGATCACCTCATCCCTCGACCTATGGTTTTCAACTCACTCATCGACTCGATGCCCCCGCTGAGAAGTCTCCCCTTTATCGCACCAAGTGTCATCCAAATGTATTAGGTGAGCTCCTTGTCCCATGCTGCTTGTGCCTAGAGTATCAAAGGACAACAACCAGATCGCCTATTCCTATAAGTGATGTAGAAGAGGGTCAGGCGTGTGAGTCCCCACGGATACCATCAAGTATCGCTCATATGTGTCCCCATCGATACTGGGTGAACTACACTCAAAGTTATGCTTGATATCTCCGTCCATGGGTGTCCCTAGAGGCAACACTCCAAGACCTCGTTGTGCAACATATACGCCTCTGCATACCACTGATCATCCCAGTACTCTTGGACATGCCATTGTACTCTGCGACCTACCCCTGTACACTGCTGGGTACCCTTGGCTATAGCTATGCCATCCCGTATCATTCTGCTTCCTACTTGTGTCACTACGCCTGTCACTCCATGCATGTACTCAATGTTATGTGAGGCACTCCCACTCCGTAATGTAGTCCAACAGACTACAATACACCACCATGCATCTCCATGCCCACTTTTAGACCACTTCTCAATGCTATATGCTCCCACACATCCCTAGATGTGATTGCCTAGAGCTATGTCTCTACGTGTCCGGCCACACCCGATCAGTTTCATCACCTCCACCATCGCATCATTATCCTCACTGATGAATGGATCTTCCCTTTAAATCCCCCCTGAGAGACCCGAGAAGTGAGTCTCCCTACATGTCAAAAGTGATGCCATCATTGCTCCGCTCCTCTGCATCCTTTGTGCCCCACACAAAAATGAAGAGCTCCTAGCTCCCTGCATGGCACTGTCTAGTGGCCTGCCAATGCCACCTCCTAAGACAAACTCCTCCTAGAGTATGTTGATTAACCAATGATCCCATGTACAAATGCCATACCAAGAAAACCAAAAGAGTGTGTCCATAAACTGGTCATCCACTGGTGCTGACCAAGACTCCCCTATCGAATGTGCATGCTCAATTGCTAGGTCAACTACACCATCCCTGTTGTAATAAACCGACATACATGGGAAATGATAGGTAGTCCCACCCGAAACCCAATGCCAGTCTACATTGCTGGTATCCCCAGTGCTTGGAATCTCTTGTTGAGCTACATCTAGGTCCACAACCATCTCCCTAACCCATTCCACAAAGTATCAACTCAGAATCTCTTGCCATCCAACCCCAAGAGAGGGATTGAATGCATGAATTCCTGCACATAGAACAACCCCAGCATGTGGGTGTTGCACCCTATGCAACTCAGGTCGTCTCATCTTGCTGCCTTGGTCAATACATGAAATCTGACTAGGTCGCTTTACCACTCTCTGTCCACTGGGTAAAGGTAACCTCACAATGCTGCTAGCCCCATCTATGTATGATCGAAGAGGGCTTCTCTCATGCCCCAACTTGTACTCTAGCTGCACCAATAGGGAATCCAACCACTCCCAAATGTGAGTCAATTTGGATGTGGACTTGGCACAAACCTCTCTCATGCCCTCCAGCTCCTTGTTCTGTTGCAGAATAGCCTCTTGTAGTGATACAAACTTCCTTTTTAATTCTAGGAGGCTGTCCTAAAACCGATGGAACTGCTGTGGGCATCTACCACCTGTAAAATTGGTCACAACTCTAGATACATCAACAACTATTGTCATCTCATTCATGGGTGGAACCTCCTCAACAAATGTCTTTATGTGTGTAGGCTCTATCCTTCCCACGAAGTTGTCAACTGGGGCTATCAAAGAGGTCTCTAATAAAGGTGACTTCTGAGCCACACCAGCTATATTGATGTGCTCCTCACCATCCTGTGGGTTCTCAGCATCATGCTCAACCTCCTCCTCAGGCTCCTAATATCTAAATCTAGGTCTCCACTAGCAAAAGCATCCCCTGGTCTCACCCTCTAACCATCTCTATCCTGCCTACTCCTTCTTAGAATATTTGGTGCCCTGATCTAGTTGACTTCCCCCACATGATGTATATGGTTTCTCCTCCATAGTCTGCTCACCTCTAACATCTCTTTTGTGAGGGTGAGGATGGGTTTGGTCTGTCACCCTCCTCAACTGGGCCAATCTCTCATTGTCCCAATGAATTCTACCCTATAACTTCTGCATATTGGGTTTCCCTTTAGCCATGGGCTTGTCTCTAGTTTCCCCTATCACTGTGCACTCATACCCAAATCTTCCATGATCTTCTGGATATTTTCCCACAGTTGGGCCAAGATCATGCTGTGATACCACTATAATGTTCCAAACTAGGAAAAATAGTGCTATGAAAAGAAAACAATAAAAACAACACCATAAAATCAAATGAGACCATCAAAACTTAAAATTGGCAAGCAGACTACGTTGTCTACTCATTTTATTAAATGGGAAGAGGTGTAAAACAAGGTGATGGAATGTGTGCACCTAGGCTTTCTCTAGGAAAGCTAGCAAAAACCTAAAAATAAATAAAAATGGAACACCCTCCTCAAAACTGTTGGTATTCCGTCCCAAGAGCTGCATTGTTACTGCCCCGAAAGGTGCTACTATTTGAAATGATCTGTTGTTAGGACCTTCCTTGTTGCTCATAAAATTCTTGGAAATTTATCCTAACATCTATGCAAGAAATCCAGAATAACCCACGAAGGAATTGGCTAAACGTTGACCTCAGAATTTTAACCCAAATTCCCCTTAACTCCTTTAGTTGCTGATGGAGTTGGGACCCCTGTTTGACCCCTCAGGTCTGCCCACATAATTCTATAAAATTAGGAGTGTACTCCTTGCAAAAAACCCGGAAAGGGTTTCCTTTGGTTCCAACCTTCAAAAATTGACCCTTCACAACTTGTCCCTCCTCCAAATATGAATTCTACTGCCGTGACTAGTTTTGTCAATGTATGCACTCCTAGCTCCAAGAATCCTCCTCAAATGTCCCTCCAAATTATCTCCCAGCCCCCCGGATCCAAATCCCTGTGATAATGTTGCCCCAACAAAATCTCACTCCAATGGCTGGGCGGTCCCTATGCTATTGTTACTCTCCTTGCTCTACATTGCTGCTACTTTCGCTACTGCTGGAACTCAATATCCTTTCTGTTATTTTCTTGTTGTTGTAACTCGACCCTCTTGCTGCTCCTTTCCCTGTGGCTGTAACTCAATCTCCTTGTTGTTACTTCCCTTGCTGTTGGAACTTGATTACAATTGCTGTAACTTGACTCCCTATTATTGGAACTCAAATATAACTTGTTGTAGCTCACCTCCCTGCTGCTGCTACGAACTAAGATGAAGAAGAACTCCCTCATAGGGCTGCCACTCGAAGTCCACCGAAGCAAGGGTTGAGATCTTCGCTCGGAGACACTCGTGTGCTAAACACAGTAACCCTACTACGCAGCTCAAGCAACTAAGATTCAGTTCAATATGTCAAAAGATAAGATCCCCAAATGAGGAGAGTTGCCTTATATAGATTTCTTGGAGAACTTTTCCCTCCATTCTCCCTCCATCGTGGGTCCCTCACCTAACCACCGATTTCCCCTCCATTGAATTTGAACTAGGGAATGTGTATTCCCCTAGTATGGGTGCCCCCCACATATACTTAACCACATCAAAATAACTTATACTAAGTTGAGTCTCCTAATAAAATCGAATGGGCCCCCATCACCTCAAAAGTTGGCCCCAAAATGTAGAAATTAATACCGCTCCAAAACAATTTAGGAAGGCACATGATAGATCCACTGCGATATCTCAAGCCCTTGAAAGGCAAGCTCTTGAATCAAACAAAACTATGGCCAATTTGTCACAGTAGTCCATTTGAACTCACAGACCAACCCTATGGCCTTGGAAGCCCGCACCCCCCTGATTATGTGCCTCACCATTTTGGGCCTCGCCCATCTCCTCATCTCCTCTGACATCCGATGGGGGAGGAGGCATGTCCCCATCGAATGTGTGGATGTCTACAAAATATATAGTACAAAAAAATAATTAGACAATTTCATTAAATAATTTAATAAAAACAGTTAAAGAGTGTGCTAGAACAAATTTTATTATAATTCATTAAAACAAGAAAATGAAACTAGATTAGTTTAAACAAAACACTAATGTTACCTCTATCATCTAGAGGCCTAGTGATTGAAGAGGATGTTGGGACACCCTCTCCAATCAATCCTCGCATACGAAAACACCAATGTGACGAACGCATGGTCATCGTCATTGGCCAGCAGTGCTAGTGCCGCAGGAGAAATCCTGTCTGGATACTCCAACAGGCCCCTCTTGGGCATCATTTGCCCCCACATGCGTATGTGAACCTCAGTGATCATCCTAGGATGACGACAGTCAAATGTAGGCCTCGTCTCTGGTAACCTCTCAAAAAATAAACAAAAAAGTGAAAGGGAAGGTCTTGCTCCTATGTCTCAACACACGAAATCTATCTAAACCCATGCAAAAATACATCAAAAAATGGCAGACCATCTGATGCAATGTGGCACTTGAATCAAAGAATCAACATAATACAAAAGAGAGAAACTAATGCATTTCCCCTCACTATTAGAGTGTGCAATCGTGGGGACCAATAATGAGAGGCACCTAACCTCCTTTGTAGCAAAAGAAGAAATATGTAGCTGTCCACCACAGACTTGAAAATCTGATGTATGAATCGCATGAGGCTCGACATATATTTGAGTGCACATAAGCTAAATTTCAGCTGCAACCCCATGGGGGACTTTAGGGGACTAGGAAAAATCATCCCCTCTCTTGGATAGGCCAATGATAATGCATATATTCTCCTTAGTGGGCCTATACCATGCCCTACGACCAACATGGAAAGCCTGCTCTTGGGCACTCCATCGGCATATCAGATGCATCAACGAGACAAATTTCACCTTTAGGTATGTAGCCTCCTCATAGTACTTAAGGAGGCCTACATTCCTCAAGAGCGCTCAATTCTCCACAGTAATAGGGAGAGGGTATAAATCCCTCTCCCTCTCTTTAGCTTGTCATGTTCAAACCATATTGTATGGATTTGACTACTACTCCTGCTCTTGTTGGTGCTTCCTCTGTTGACGTCTCTGCTACATGATTGACATATAAAATACATCAACCTCATACATAAAATAGATTTTTTTTAATTAAATGAAACATGTATTTATAAATATGGAAACATGACTTTCAATTAAAAAAAAAAGTTCATTGGTGCGCTCAAAACATAGTCATGCACTGGTGCTGGTGCTCTTTTAACTATAGTCATGTCGATATCGATGAAAACATAATTATGATGTATCGTTGTTGGTTCACAATTTTAACTTTTGATAGCAATGTAGAAAACTTGTGCACCAGTGTGCACAGATAGCCTTTTTGCACTGGTACAAAACGTTCAGGTTATCAAATGCATTGAGCTATGTCCATATATTTAAATATTGAGTTTGTGATGTGTTTAGTAAATGTAAATGCACATCGCATGATGAATTGACATACAATACATCACATCTTTATCGATGTGTTTTCATTTAGAAAGTGCACTGCAACAATGGCGATGTGTTATGTTCACACACTGAATTGTGGTGCACCCTGTAAATTTACAGGGTAAGCTGAACGTATCGAATGAACCACGCCGTGATTTTTTTTTTTTTTTGAAAAATAGTGGCAAATTCATCCTAATTTAAAATTCCAATCCACTAAAAAAATAAATTACAATTATAAAGAAACATAGACATTACCTGGACATTTGGTAATCGGGGAGGCATTATGGACACGTAATGGAGAAAAACAAATTTTAGGACGGTTTGAAAAAATTGAAAACTCAAATAGTGAGCACAATATGGAAGGATGGTGAGCAAGAGAAGCATCGAAATCAAAGAGCTTGTGGAAATAGTTGCACCGATGCATTGTAAAAATGAAAATTATGGCCGAGAGGGTTTTTTTATTTAACCCTCCTTCAATGCATTTCTTTCTCCAAACACACCAGTGTGTGATATATCCAAAAGAACTGCATCTGTTTAAATTAAAAAATATTTCAGTTCTTTTCTCGAGACGCCCTGAGTCGTTTCTCTATAGGTACTGCACCGATGCTATGTTTTTACTATAGCACCACTATTTTTTTAGAAATTAAAAATCACCTAGTGGTGCTCTTTAGAAGATGCCCCAGGGCATTTTGTTAAGCTTACCACACCAAGGTTTCATTGGAAAATAACATTGCATTTCTCTTGAATTTAAAACTATATTGGTGCTCCTTACTGGTGTGCACCGGGACATTTTACTATGTGAAGGGCACCAATTCTATTGACTATTCAAGCACTGATGTGCTAGGTTATTTAGCTCACCATGCTTTTTTTATTTTATAAAAATAAATTTTCGATGGTGCACCATGTTATATCTAGTGCCAATGCTTGTATAGATGGTAAAGCACCACTGCGTTTGTATATTTTAGACGCACCATCAAAAAAACATCCGTTAAAACATGCACCCACCCACCTCCACTAGTGACCTCTACGATAAACATATTTTTGGGATATTGTTATAAGGGATTCCATAAAAACCTCCACTAGAAGGTATTTTCCTTATAGTGTAGCCCCACCCTCTCATGCCTAGATGGGGGTGGAGGAAGCAGCCATAAGATTCTTCACTAACGCCTTGCTAGATGTCCAAGCAGAACTAGAGGAGGTAGAGGAGGAAGAGCATATGAGATGCCAAAACTTGTTAGATGTGGAGCTGTTGGGAGAAATGGGAGATTGGATTCTAGACATTAGCTTCTCCTGTGCTCGAAAAACCAAATATGTTTGTGTAGTGGATGTTTATTGACAGATAAAGATTGACCTAGGAAACACATTGAAGGAGAGAGGGGAAGCTCAACAAAATATGCAATTCCAATTGGGGTAAATCCAACAACAAATCAACATATTGGACTAGAAGCTCAACATCCTATTTGAACATAAAGATAATATTGTGTTTACTAAAGTTAAAGTAGAATTAGGACCTTTGCAAACCATTCAGGTGGATTCCCCTACAAATTAACTCTTACATGACCCACTTGTTTAATTTCCCATTTTTGTATACTTGAGTACTAGTTATGTTTCCCATTGTCACTTTTATGCTATCAAACAATATTGTAAAGTTTTGAATATGGTAAAGGCAAAACTTTATGGCACTCAAACCAATTTTGTATGATAATTATGCTTTGGTCATACATGAATATTTCTTTTCCATCAAAACAACTACAATTTTGCTATTGGTATGGTTTCCCAAGTGGTAGACCAATAGAAACAACATGATAATATGGATGTACTCTGAATTTTTGAAGTAATACAAATTAGCCTTACAAAATAAAATAAAATTCACCTATGATTAATTATCAATAAATGATAAGGCATGAGACATATCATTATAACACCTTAAGGTGTCACAAGAACATATCTCTTTAAAATACATTGAAAATAACAATAATGTTTTAGATCCTTATCATGTGGCATGGACTATTCAAAGTAGGAAATGGGTCTTCTATCAAGCTTCAATCTCCCCTTTCTTCTAACAAGCTTTAACCTCTCATTCCTTTTTCAGAATATGCAACTCCTAGAAAGTGGGTAGAGGTGCTGATGTGTTTTCATGTCACACAACAAATAGAGTGATTATGAAATATCAAGCTTTTAGTTAGTCTTAATCTTCTTCATGCAAGGTTAACAATGGCAATTTTGTCATTTTGAGCAAGGAGAAGAAAAGAAAAGACATTAGGAAGAAGAAAACCACTCAAGTTCATATTCTCATTTGATAGTCCTATTTATTAGCTTTGTCTAATATTTTGTAGAATAAAAAATGAAGATAGTATGCCAAATATATTAATGTTTTCCCCACATATCTCCATTTCTTCCTTTTATCATTCTTTTTATTAATCATATCATTTCCTATTTTCCATGTGGAATTACCTTACCACTTCTCATGATTTCGTATTTTGGATATGGAATTACCTTACCTCTTGTCCCTTTTTACTTGGTCATTTTCCAAGTTGTGCAAAAGTATTCTTCCACAAGTATTGCCCCACTTCATATTCCTCCACACACAACCATCCCTTCGCGCATACACATTTACTATATTCCATACCCATTTTCAAGGATGTGTGGAAGGTTTTGCATACCACATCCTCTGCACAACTCATGACCACCCATTTATTGTGTTCCATACTTAACTATTTTCAAGAATGCGTGGAAGGTTTTTCATTCCACATCCTCTGCAAAACCCACAATCATTACCTTCGCATAACCCTAACTTAAACATTGTATTATTTCTCAATAAATAAAACATCCAAAAAATCAAAATAAAAGAATAAAACCAAAATAAAAAATAATAATAAACAAATGACATCAAGAGGCATTTTGGATCCAGTTATATTTGCCATTCATACCATCTACTGAATGCTCAAACAAATTATTCCATAGACTTGTTTGCAGTGATTTTCCTAGTTAGCATGTTATGTCACCTACCTTGTCAACATGCCACAACACCTAGCATGTTACATCGTGACTTACACAGTCAATGTGCTAGATCGTTTGCAATATGGATCTAGGAGACCGATCATTTGCCACATCATTATAACATGATGATAGTACAAAACTTTCGAGGTCCATAACTTTGCATCTGAAACTCATAATGAGAAAATGCACCACCATCACATATAACATTAATCTCAAAGAAAATCCACGAAAAATAGATTTATAACGAGCAATAAAATATATAAATTTAAATTTTTAATCATTTTAAAAAATAAAATCTGATTGTTTCAATGGTTAAGAAAGATTATCCATGGGCTATTGGATAGATGGTGATTGAGTGCCTTGTTAAGGCACTAGTCACTAGTTCAATTCCCAATTTTATTTGGGTGTTATTCTTGGACATAACCATGATCAAATTGATTTGTTTTTAATGATATTGAAATATTTTATATAAATAGAATTTAAATTATTTTATTTGATATTAAAATATGTTCTTATTATGTATTTATTTATTTTTATTTAAAACATTATATGACAATTACTTTATATATTAAATATGGAAAAAATTGTATATCTTTTTATTGATAAATTGTAAAATTTACTTGTTCATGGGGTCTTGGATAGATTGTGATTGGTGCTTTGTTAAGACACTCTTTGATGTGAAATCATAGGTTCAATCCCTTGCCTTGATTAGTGTGATATATTAGACATGATGAAAATATAGCCTTGCCAAACTTATAATTTTTTTTTTTGTAAAACTTACCCTTCAACATAATCAATTTTAAGCAAAGTCTTTCAATAGAAATCACATAAAAAAAGTTTTTGACCAAAAATTTCTTTTATGTGATTTCTACCAAAAAACTTTACTTAATTCACTATGAATCATAGAAACCTAAATACATAAATATCAATTTTATTTAATAATAATTAACTTAAAAAACATATTTTTCAATTTAAAATTAATTAATATAATAATAATACAATTTAATTAATAATAATAATAAATATTATTTAATAACGATACCAGATTATAAATATTAATCATATTTATACTTAAATTTTATATGTTACTCACTCTCTTAATAACAGAACTAAAATATGGACATTAGGTTTTGGAAAGAATGAAAAAATAAAGTATCCCACAATTGTAAGTTGGAAATAATGATGGGACCTAAAGTAATGTTTGTATTTAATTCTTTTATGGATTATCCGTCTAATTTTTTTAAGACGTTATTAATTAAATTTATTAAATTTAACCATATATTTACTAAACATAATTTATTTATGTATTTTTCCATTTAATTAAAATATAATATATATTTATTTATTAAATATTCAATGTCTATGATTAAAATTAAAAAATATGATTTATTTTATATAATTACCATTCACGACCATGAAATTGTTGCCAAAAACATTAGTTTTGGTTAAGGTGCATGTGATTTTCATGTATGAAATATTTTACACTTTTATAAAGTGTAGATTTTAAGAAGAGAAGTTTATTTTATTTTAGTATTGTTATAATTTATGAAAATCACATTGATTTCACAATCAACATGTTAGAATAAAAGATGAACTAAACGGGGAAAGCTATTTTTTTATAATGTATGTGGTACTAAGTACGTAACAAGTATGATTTAAGTGGATATTTGTGGCCACTTGCCAAGTCCACTTCTACCCCCATCATTGTTTCTTTCAGTTTTTCAGTTTCCTTACTTGTAGCATAGTTTACTATTTTTAGCAGTTTTTTGGGTCTTGAACTTTCGAAGCAGTTTTGAGGCCCTATATGACGTTTTTTTGGGAAGATTGGGAACAACATGGCTCCATGGACCGATGTTTCTTTTCCAAAAGTTGTAGTTTTCGGATAGATCTTTCAAACGAGATATTGTGAGCGTCAAACGAAGATCGTATGCCAAATTTACAACCCCGAGAAGTTGATCTACCAATTTACTCAAATAGGGCCCACAGTTTGGCATTTCATTTTCTAGGGTTAGGTTTTTGGATGTTGAGGGTTTTCCATTGTTTCTCAACAATAAATAGGCCTTCGAGCCTCATTATAATACATTTCAGAGGCATGTATCTGTGACATCTTTTCTCAGTGATAAGCTACCATCGCCCTAGCTGGTTTATTTCCATTGCTAGTTGCAAGCATATTTCAGTATTTTATATTAATGAAAGGAAGTATTATTTCCAATGCATCTATGTGTTTATGGTTATCTCTGTAATTTGTTGCATTCCTATTTAAATCCGGATCAGTGGTATTAGAGCGGTCTGCTTTTTCTTTGCATGTCCCCAATGAAGTCGGGATATAAGGAGTTAGGGCTTGAATTGGTCAAAACTTTGCAAGACCAACCTCGCAAATCCCGCCAGCCTCGCATGGCAGATGAAAAGAAAGACGAGGGGGTAGGATATACTATCAAAATCTTGCTCGAAGAAGCCCTCTAGCAACAAAGGAACGCAATGATGGACAACTTTGCCCAGATCCTTCAGCGGCTACCCAGGGGTGACACATCGGCTTCCAACAGCTACTCTGGAAATGCCACACCATTTAAGGTACAAGTTAATTTTGAAATCCCAATATTCGAGGGTCAGATAGACGTAAATGTCGTCGATAAATGGTTAAATCTGCTAGAGGGTTATTTTTCTGTTTATGATTTTTCTAGTCGAGAAAATATTATTTTTGCTCTTCTCAAAGCATCCCCTCACATCAAGGACTGGTGGGAAACCTACTACAAGTAGAAGGATGAAGGTACAGGCTCACTATTTTCAGCCGCACCCACTTGGGATTCATTCCGAGATGCCATCAAGGAGCAGTACTACCCTCTAGGAAGCTATGAGGATCAATACATAAAGTGGACCATGCTGCGCCAGGGAAGGGACCAAGACGTGCCGAAGTTTACCAATATTTTCCATACCCTTCACAGAAAGTTGGGTATCAAGGATTCGAAGCAGCATTTGGTACTCAAATACCGTGGCTGCTTGCACAAGTACATCCAGGAAGAAATAGAATTCCTGAACATCCCCTCGCTTGGCACGACATACCGATATGATGTTAAGGTCGAGCAAAAGTTTAAACAGAAGAAGTGAGAATTTGAATCTGTGAATCTGAAGCAAGGAAAAGGTACCCTCAAACTACAGAACAAAGGACAAAGCCAAGGCGGGGCGGCCCAAGACAACCCGTTAAAGTTTCAAGGAAATAAAAAAGCAGTGAAGCCGAAAAATGACAAGAGCAAGTGGTGTGAGTTCCATAAGAGTTCCACTCACAACACAAGTGAGTGTCGAGCCAAGCGGTCACCGGTGGCTGAGCTAAAGGTTTCAGAATCAGATGCATGTTCCGACTCTGAGTTAGAATTCGACAAGGGGAATGACAAAGGGAAGCAGATTATCAATGCGGAGCCTAACGACACCATTTCCACCACGAAGATCCAGAAGGAGGAACCCGAAAATCCAGAGGAGGAGGAGCGTCTCTTCCACTCCTAGATGTGGGTAAAGGGCTCTCCGATATAGTTCATTGTTGAGAGCGGGAGCCAAAAGAACCTCATTTCAGCAGAGGTTGTGAAGAGGTTGTGCTTACCGACCGCAACACATCCACATCCGTACACCATCAGGTGGCTTCACCAAGGATGGGATCTTCGCGTGAGCCAGTAGTGTTGCCTTCCATACAACATCAAGCCCTTCATGGATGAGGTATTGTGTGACATTACTGCCCTTGAAGTTTGTGATGTATTATTAGGACAACCATACTTGTGGAAGCGACATGCTGTGTATGAATCAAGGTCTCGTGCTATTATTGTTAATTTGGGAGATAAGTTATACAGGATACCGGAGGTACCACTGCCTATTTCCATCTCTTTGGTTATTGCGAAACAATACATTAAGCTTATTTCCAAAACCGAGAAATTTGTTTTCTTGCTGATACGCCCTCAAGGAAAGAAGAAGATGGTGGCCATGACCTCTAGACAGGGCCGCTCCACACGACAACTATAGATGGACAAGGTTGTGGAGGAGTACGAGGACATCTTCACCTCCCTTGCAGGGGTTCCTTTGCACTGTCAGGTCAAACACTCCATCGATATGACCCCAGGTGTGTCGCTGCCCAATGGACCAATCTATCAGCGCTCCATTCTGGAGAATGGTGAAAGCAAGAGGCAGATTTAGGAGATGTTGCAGAATGGTTACATCCATTCGAGTTCATCGCCCTGTGGGAGCTCGATCATGTTGGTACAGAAGAAGGATGGGACTTGGAGACTGTGTATTGACTATCGGGCACTGAACAAGATCACTATTCATAATAGGTACCCGATCCCATAGATTGATGACCTCCTGGACCAACTGAAGGGGGAAAAATATTTCAGCAAGATCGATTTGAAGTCAAGATATCACCAAGTACCAATCAAACCCTCCAATGTGTGGAAGGCTACCTTAAAAGCCAAGGAGGGACTTTTTGAACGGTTGGTTATGCATTTTGGATTGACAAATGCTCCTACAACCTTCATGAGGATAATGGATGAAATCTTGTAGCCATTCACCAACTCATTTGTATTGGTATACTTGGATGACATCCTGATTTTCAGCTAGAGTTGGGAAGAGCACATCCACCACATCCGATAGGTTCTCCAAACACTGTGACAACACAAGTTATGAGCCAATTCAGAGAAATGACTTTTGGCATGACCTAGGTTCAATATCTGGGATACATTACTAATGAATAGGTGGTGCATGTGGATCCAGCCAAGATCCAAGTCATTCGGGATTGGCCATCTCCAACCACTCTAATAGAGCTCCGCATCTTTCTAGGTCTTGCCAAATTCTACCGCAGGTTCGTGTTGCGATTTTCTCATATCACTTGGCCCTTGAGTCAAGTCACCAAGGGAGGAGCGAAAGCAAAATTCTTTTGGTCTGAATTTCAACAGAAGGATTTCACAGAGTTGAAAGATCACCTCTGCACAACACCAGTGCTCGCATTACCAGACGTGCAACAACCATTTGAGGTCGAGACAGATGCCTCTGACTATGCTATTCGGGTAGTCCTTACTCAACACAGGCATTCAGTGGCATATCACAGTGAGACATTTTCAGACACAGTCCAGAAGTATCCCACTTATGAAAAAGAGACATATTCCATTGTGAAAGCCTACTGAAAATGGAAGCATTACATTTTGGGGAAGGAAACGGTCATCCACATAGACCACCGACCCTTGCAGTTCATACAGACCTAAGGGAAATTGCAAAATGATCACCATCGAAAGTGGTCCACATACCTAAAACAGTTCCACTTAAATATAAAGTATAACAAGGGCATCACCAATAAAGGTTCATATTGCCTCAGTCGACCACTGATCATGGCGTTAACCACTGTGCTCAACTCTTGTGGGCACGAGACTTCTGATTGGCCACTTCCCTACAAAAGCAACCCCGAATTCGGCCACACATACCAGACACTCTTGGAGGGTCAGCATGTTCCAGTTTTTCACCTCCAGGACGCCTTGCTATGCCACTTGGGTCACCTTTGCGTTCCTTCAAGTGAGCGTGCCAAGATGATTTCAGAAGCACACTACAGTCAGGTTGCTGGGAATTTCGGGGTCGAGAAAATGGTGGCAGTACTGCAGAAAATTTCAATTGGCCGAATCTTTGACAGGATGTTAGGAAGTACATCAGATCATGCACTGCCTGCACCATTGCCAAACCGACCATCAAGAAGTAAGGCCTCTATACCCCGCTACCTACCCCTAGTCAACCTTGGGAATCCATCTCCATGGATTACATGTTAGGCCTTCCTTCCACTAAGCATGGAAATGACTATGTTTTTGTTGTCGTCGATAGGTTCTCGAAGATGGCGATTATGGCGGCCTGCAAGAAGAAGATCACAACAGAAGCCACTGGTAAACTCTTCTTTGAATGAGTGTGGGTACACTTTGGGATCCCACATTCTATCATCTCAGATTGAGATAGTAGGTTCCTCAGTACATTTTGGTCTAGTCTCTCGTTGATGCTCGACACCAAACTCACTAAGTCCATAGCCTTCCATACTCAAACTGATGGCTAGATAGAGGTTGTCAATAGGATGATCATACACATTCTACGCATGTACAACTTAAACCATCCACACATATGGGATGAGAGCCTCCCCTATGTTTAGCATAACTACAACGGGCTCTCCACAGCTCGACTGGCCACAGCCCTTTTCAGGTGGGCTCGGGATTCCAGCCACTATGTCCCATTGATGTGGCTATGCCATTTGTAGCTACTCACGCAGATTCAACTCATGTCCAGTCTGAAACAGATAAGGAAAATAGCTTCATTAAGCACATCCAACATATTCGCCAGCAGGTCCATGAAATTATACAGAAATCAAATGACAATTACAAGCAGTGACATGATCAACATCGGGTTCCACACAAGTTTCAGGTGGGCGACAATGTCTGGTTGCATTTGCAAAAGGAATGCCTTATCGGAGCCTATCGAAAACTCAGACCACTACGATATGGTCCTTACACCATTACCAAGCTATGGGAGATAATGCATTTGAGCTCAGCATTACCCCATTCCTTGGCTTGCAACCAGTGTTCAATGTGGACCGCCTTCGGCCATACTTTCCACCATTACTAGACACATCTGACATTGCAGAACAACTCACACCCACAGAGTTAAATCCAGATTGCATGGAACAAGCTGCAACTGATTGGATCATGGACACACAAATCAAGCACACTCGCCAGTAGAATATCCAACTGTATCGAGTTCTCAAAGCAAGCCAACTCCTTCACCAGGGCAAGTGGCTCACCAGGGACCAGGTTTAGTAGAAGTTTCCTCATCTCATGGAGGAACTCAATGCAATGGGGACCATTGCTTCCTTAGGGTGGAGGAATGATCCAGGTGGATATTAGTGGCCACCAATCAAGTCCACTTGGATCCCCACCATTGTTTTTTTCAGCTTTTCAGTTTCCTTAATTGTAGCACAGTTTACTCTTTTTAGCGATTTTCGGGTCCTAAACTTCCGGAGCCATTTTGAGGCCCTAAACGACGTTTTTTGGGAAAATTGGGAGTAACATGGGTGCATGGATTGATCTTTCTCTTCCCAAAGTTGTATTTCTCGGATAGATTTTTCTAACGAGATATTGTGCACGTCAAACGGAGATCGTATGCCAAAGTTATGACCCCAAGAAGTTGATGTACCAATTTACCCAAACGAGGCCCATAGTTTGGTGTTTCATCTTCTAGGGTTAGGTTTTTGAATGTTTAGGGTTTTAGATTATTTCTCAACAATAAATAGGCCTTCGAGCCTCATTGTAACACAGTTCAAAGGCATGTAGCTGCCACATCTCTTCTTAGAGATAAGCTACCATC
Source organism: Pinus taeda (assembly GCA_000404065.3). Classification (NCBI taxonomy): domain Eukaryota; kingdom Viridiplantae; phylum Streptophyta; class Pinopsida; order Pinales; family Pinaceae; genus Pinus; species Pinus taeda. The sequence continues at coordinate 193,257 of APFE031705664.1, forward strand.
ACCCAAGCTAGTTTATTTCCATTGTTGTTTGTAAGCATATTTCAGTGTTTTACATTAATGAAATGAAGTATTATTTCCACTACATCTCTGTGTTTATGGTTATCTCTATAATTTTTTGCATTCTTGTTTAAATATGGATTAGTGGTATCGGAGCGGTCTACTTTTTCTCTGTTTTTCTATGCATGTCCCCAACGAGGTTGGGATATAAGGAGTTAGGGCTTGAACAGGTCGAACCTTTGCAAGACCAGCCTCGCAAATCTCAATGGCCTCTAATGGCAGATGAAAAGAAAGACAAGGGGTAGGAGATCATATCAAAATCTTGCTCGAAGAATCCCTTGAATGACAAAGGAATGCGATGATGTACAACTTTGTCCAGATCCTTCAGCGGCTATCCAGGGGCAACACATCAGCTTCCAACAGCTACTCTGGAAAGACCACACCATTTAAGGTACAAGTTAATTTTGAAATCTCCATATTCGAGGGTCAAATAGACACAGATGTCGTCGATAAATGGTTAAATCTGGTAGAGGGTTATTTTTTTGTTCTAGACTTTTCTAGTCAAGAAGAGATTATTTTCGCTCTTCTCAAAGCATCCCCCCACGTCAAGGACTGGTGGGAAACCTACCGCGAGCAGAAAAATGAAAGTACAGGCTCACTATTTTCAGCCGCACCGACTTGGGATTCATTTTGGGATGCCATCAAGGAGCAATACTATCCTCTTGAAATCTATGAGGATCAATACATAAAGTGGATCATGCTGCGGCAGGGAAGGGACCAAGACGTGATGGAGTTTAACAATATTTTCCATACCCTTCGCGCAAAGTTAGGTGTCAAGGGTTCGGAGCAGCATTTGGTACTCAAATACCGTGACTGCCTGCATAAGTACATCTAGGAAGAAATAGAATCTTGAACATCCCCTTGCTCGGCACAACACACCAATATTCCTTCAAGGTTGTGCAAAAGTTTAAATAGAAGAAGCGAGACTTTGGATTTGCGAATCTGAATCAAGGAAAAGGTGCCCCCAAATTGCAGAACAAAGGACAAAGCCAAGGCGGGGCAGCCCAAGACAACCCACCAAAGCTGCAAGCAAAGAATAGCATCGTGAAGCCAAAAAAGGACACAGGGAAGTGGTGTGAGTTCCATAAGAGCTCCATTCACAACACAAGTGAGTGTTGGGCCAAGCAGTCACTAGTGGTCGAGCTGAAGGTTTCAGAATCAGATGCATGTTCTGACTCTAAGTCAGAACCCGACAAAGGGAATGACAAAGGGAAGCAGATTATCGATGCGGAGCCCAACGCCACCATTACCACCATGAAGATCCAGAAGGAGGAACCCAAAGATCCAGAGGAGGAGGAGTGTCTCTTCCACTCCCAAATGTGGGTAAAGGGCTCCCCGCTACAGTTCATTGTCAAGAGCGGGAGCCAAAAGAACCTCATTTCGGTAGAGGTCATGAAGCGGTTGGGATTATTGACCACAACACATCCACAACCGTACACCATAAGGTGGCTTCACCAAGGACGGGATCTTCGCCTGAGCCAACAGTGTCACCTTCCATACAACATTAAGCCCTTCACGGATGAGGTATTTCATGACATTGCTCCCCTTGAAGTTTGTGATGTATTATTAGGACAACCATACTTGTGGAAGCAACATGCTGTGTATGGATCAAGGCCCCGTGCTGTTATTGTTACTTTGGGAAATAAGTTGTACAGGATATCAAAGGTAGCACTGCCTACTACCATCTCTTTGGTTACTACGAAATAATGTAGTAATCTCATTTCCAAAATTGGGAAATTTGTTTTCCTGTTGACACGTCCTCAAGGAGAGAAGAAGACAGTGGTCACGACCTCTAGACAGGGCCCCTATGCACAATAACTACAGATGGACAAGGTCATGGAGGAGTATGAGGACATATTCACCTCCCCCGCAAGGGTTCCTTTGCACTGTCAGGTCAAACACTCCATCGATATGACCCCAATTGCGTTGCTACCTAATGGACCTATCTATCGGTGCTTCGTTCTAGAGAATGATTAAATCAAGAGGCCGATTCAAGATCTGCTGCAGAAAGGTCACATCCATCTGAGTTCATCGCCCTGTGGGAGCTCGATCGTGTTGGTACAAAAGAAGGATGGGACTTGGAGACTCTATATTGACTATCGGGCACTAAACAAGATCACTGTCCATAATAGGTACCCGATCCCATGGATTGATGACCTCTTGGACCAACTGAAGGGGGAAACATATTTCATCAAGATCGATTTGAAGTCAGGATATCGCCAAGTACCAATCAAACCCTCCGATATGTTGAAGACTACCTTCAAAGCCAAAGAGGGCCTTTTCGAATGGTTGGTTATGCCTTTCAGATTGATGAATGCTCTTGCAACCTTCATGAGGCTAATGGATGACATCTTGTGGCCATTCACCAACTCATTTGTAGTTGTATACTTGGATGACATCCTGATTTTTAGCGAGAGTTGGGAAGAGCACCTCCACCACATCTGATAGGTTCTCCAAACATTGCGGCAACACAAGTTATGTGCCAATTTGGAGAAATTCACTTTTGGCATGACCTAGATTCAATATCTGGAATACATTATTGATGAACAGGGGGTGCATGTCGATCCAGCCAAGATCCAAGTCATTCGGAATTGGCCATCTCCAACCACTTTAACAGAGCTACGTAGCTTTTCTAGGTCTTTCCAACTTCTACTGCAGTTTCGTGTTGGGATTTTCTCATATCAATTGGACCTTGTGTCAAGTCACCAAGGGAGGAGCGAAAACAAAATTCTTTTAGTTTGAATCTCAATAGAAGGCATTCAAAGAGTTGAAAGATCGCCTCTACACGACACCAGTGCTCGCATTACTAGACGTGCAACAACCATTTAAGGTTGAGACAGGTGCCTATAACTATGCTATTGGGGTAGTCCTTACTCAACATGGGCATCTAATGGCATATCACAATAAGACACTTTCAGACACAGTCCAGAATCCCACTTATGACAAAGAGATGTATTCTATTGTGCAGGCCTACTGACAATGGAAGCATTACATTTTGGGGAAGAAAATGGTCATCCACATAGACCACCGACCCCTGCAGTTCATACAGACCCAAGGGAAATTGCAGAATGATTGTCATCAGAAGTGGTCCATATACCTGCAATAATTCCATTTAAATATAAAGTATAAGAAGGGTAGCATCAATACTGTTGCAGATTGTCTCAGTTGACCACTGATCATGGCGTTAACCACTGTGCTCAACTCTTGTGGGCACGGAACTTCTGATTGGCCACTTCTATACAAAAGCGACCCAGAATTTGGCCACACATACCAAACACTCTTGGAGGGTCAGCATGTTCCATATTTTCACCTCCAGGATGCCTTGTTATGCCACCTCGGTCACCTTTGTGTTCCTTCAAGCGAGCGTGCCAAGATGATTTCGGAAGCACACTACAGTCGGGCTGCTGGGCATTTCGGGGTTGAGAAAATGGTGGTAGTACTGTAGAAGTATTTCTATTGGCCGAATCATTGATAGGATGTCGGGAACTACATCAGATCATGCACTGCCTGCGCCATTGCCAAACCGACCATCAAGAAGCAAGGCCTCTATACCTCACTACCTACCCCTAATCGACATTGGGAATCCATCTCCATGGATTACATGTTAGGGCTTCCTTCCACTAAGCATGGAAACGATAATTTTTTTTGTGGTCGTCGACAGGTTCTCGAATATGGCCATTATGGCAGCCTACAAGAAGAATACCACAACAGAAGCCACTACTAAACTCTTCTTTGAATGAGCGTGGGTACACTTTGGGATCCCACATTCTATCATCTCAGATCAGGACAGAAGGTTCCTAAATACATTTTGGTCCAGTCTCTGGTCTATGCTCGACACCAAACTCACTAAGTCCATAGCCTTCCATCCTCAAACTGATGAGAGCCTCCACTATGTTAAGCACAACTACAACCGAGCTCTCTGCAGCTTGATTGGCCACAACCCTTTTTAGGTGGGCTTGGGATTCCAGCCACTGTGTCCCATTGATGTGGCTATGCCATTTGCAGCTACTCATGTAGATTCGACTCATGTCCAGTCCGAAACAGATAAGACAAATAGCTTCATTGATCACATCCAACATATTCGCCAGCAAGTCCATGACATTCTGGAGAAATCAAATGCCAAGTGCAAGCAACAACATGATCAACATCAAGTGCCACACATGTTTTAGGTGGGCGACAAAGTATGGTTGCATTTGCAAACGGAACGCCTTATCGGAGCCTGTCGGAAACTCAGACCACTTTGATATGGTCCTTACACCATTACCAAGGCTATGGGAGACGATGCATTTGAGCTCAACATTCCCCCATTCCTTGGCCTACACCCAGTGTTCAATGTGGACCGCCTTGGGCCATACTTTCCACCATTACTAGACACATCCGACATTGCAGAACATCTCACATCCACAGAGTTAAATCTAGATTGCATGGAACAAGCTGCAACTGATCGGATCATGGACACATAGATCAAGAAAACTTGCCAGTAGAATATCCAACTGTATTGAGTTGTCAAAGCAGGCCAACTCTTTCACCAGGGCAAGTGGCTCACTAGGGACCAAGTTCAACAAAAGTTTCCTCATCTCATGGAGGAAATCAATGCAACGGGGACCATTGCTTCCTAAGAGGGGAGGAATGATACAGGTAGATATTGGTGGCCACCTGCCAAGTCCACTTGGACCCCCACCATTGTTTCTTTCAACTTTTCAGTTTCCTTAACTGTAGCACAATTTACTATTTTTATCAAATTTTCGGGTCCTGAACTTCCAGAGTCGTTTTGAGGTCCTAAACGACGTTTTTTTGGGAAAATTGGGAGAAACATGGGTTGATGGACTAATTATTCTCTCCCCAAAGTTGTAGTTCTCAGATAGATCTTTCTAACAAGATAGTGTGCGTGTCAAACAGAGATCATATGGCAAAGTTACGACCCTGGAAAGTTGATGTACCAGTTTACCCATACAGGGCCCACAATTTGGTGTTTCATCTTCTAGGGTTAGGTTTTTGGATGTTTAGGGTTTTCCATTGTTTCTTAACAATAAGTAGGCCTTCGAGACTCATTGTAACACAGTTCAAAGGCATGTAGCCGCCACATATCTTCTCAGAGATAAGCTACCATCGCCCCAGCTGGTTTATTTCCATTGCTGTTTGTAAGCATATTTCAGTATTTTACATTAATGAAATGAAGTATTATTTCCACTACATCTCTGTGTTTATGATTATCTTCGTAATTTGTTGCTTTCCGCTTTAAATCCGGATCAAAGCATAAGAAAGCCATTTTTTTTCTATAATGTGTGAGGTACTAAGATATTAGAGGGTTAAATAAATTCAGAAATAAGGTGGTTTCCTCACCTGGATAAATTATTATGAACTGGTTTTTTGGCGTTATAATGTTGAATAATGATTGTTATTTAAATTTGTTTTAAAGTATGAAATTAATAATTATATCTATATATATATATATATATATATATATATATATATATATGAGAGAATAGATATTAATAAATGATATTATTAATAAACGCAAAAAATAATTATCAATAAAAAAAGTCACGTTTATGTAGATATCAATAAATAATATAATATCAAGAAGGAAAGTAAGTTGTTATTTTATTAAATTAATATTTATAAATGAAAAAGAAGTTATAGAGTATATATGTATTAATGTTATTATATTAATTTAAATATTTATATTTTTAATATTTTAGTATATATAAATAATTTATTAACGTGTTTAGATTCATTTTAATTACGCATCTACTAAGGGTCTAGATGGATCAAATCTTCTTTCACTCTAAAAGAGGTTTGTATCTCAAGAGATTTGAATCCTTTAAACACTGGGTAGACCCAAAGTTAAGATGGATACAAGCTAGTTTTATTATTAATTATAATTATAACTATTAGTTTTATATTTTATTTTAATTCTAGTTCTATGTAATTTGACGAACTCAAAATTACTTTTAATTTTTTATTATTTTTTAATTAAGCCCACATGTAAATATTTACAAATAATTACACCGCTACAACATCTTCTCATAGTTTTTTTCTTTTAAATTTAATTTAAAAAACATTATAAAATAAAATAAAATATTTGATTTTGAAAATGAGTTATGGTTTTTAGGACAAGTAGTATTGATAAGTCATGCGGCATTTCCAAGGATTTTAACAAATCTTATTTACAAGTTATAATATCCATAGTAAAATACAGATGAACCATTTATATGTTATGTTTATTGTAAGTTAGTAAGTTTTAATAAAGAGTTATAAAATTTGAAATAAAATAAAAAAATATTATATATATATATATTATAATATTATATATATATTATATTATATATACTTATATATAATTATATATATATTTTATATTTGAAACGATATGTTTTTGGGTATATGTATGATAATCCATGGTATTGTAGAACGCTATAGAAGTTATTAATATTTATGGTAAAATTGAAGTGAATATTCATGGTAAGAATTTTATATTGTTAAATATTAAATTTTATGTGCTTATTAAATAAATTTAAATCATGGTTACAAAATCATTATTTTAATGTATGGTAAATGGATTGTTAATTTAATTGATTTTTTTATGTTATATATTTAATGTGATATGTGTTTATGATTTTCTTTACCTAAAAATTGTTTGTTAATTTTATTAATAAAAAACAGAATTACAACATAAGTGTCTCTCATTGCAATTATTTGGGTGTCAAAATTATGTAGCTAACTTATAAGTGTGGTTGTTGCAAAATTATTATACAAACACAAACATATATATTTTAAATGTTTACTTGTTTTTTTTATTATAAATAAATAAATAATAATTAATGAAATACTATATAAAACATTACAAACAATAAAAATAAAAAGAACCCTATAAAAATAAAAATGACCCATTGTATTCATGTGGAATATAACCTATTAGGAGAGGGGAATTAAAATAGAAGTAGCCAAGATTTATATGACCCTTGCATACCCTTACCTCCTTGAACATTGACCATGATCTTTAGCTATAGTCAAACTTGAGTGAGCTAGTTGATTTATTAATTTCCAATCAAAGGTAAACCTATATTTTTGTTTTATTGATTTTTGTATATGAGAAAGATGCTAGTAAAACTAATGAAACATTAGCTTTATCATGAAAAGAGCGAGCTATCGACCCATTTGACCTCTTTATCTCTAAGATAGAATTCATTTTTTCCTATACGATGCAAATTGTTTGATCGAGTGGCCTTTGAATCAACAAGAAAGCTAGGATGCAGTGGTGAAAGGGAACTAGAGGATTGATTAAAAACAATATTGTTTGTAGCCTGAGTAAGAACAAAAGGGGAAGCAAAAAAATGTAGAATACACCACATCAAACATATGATTATTATTAAAAAAGACCCAGATTGATATGGAAATACTTGCAGGGATTTTGGCCATCGATCTGACAAAGAGTCCGGAGAGATTGAATGTGGAAACTCCTTCAAAGGTGTGAAAAATGGAGGTTGTCTAAAAAATCCACTAAATCTTCCTACATTGCAATGTATGTCCCACACGGGATGTGATGTGATGGAAAACGAGAGAAAGGGGAGAAAGAGTGGGTCTTAATGAACTGAATAGTGTGTAAGGCAATTGGAGAAGGGCCATAGAAACTCTAAGTGATGATGACCAAAACAACTGGGATTGACCATGAATATTTATCATTAAAATTCCAATAGTAAGGAATGAGACATATCATTATAACACCTTAAAATGTAGTAAGAATATAGCTCTTCAAATACATTAAGAATAACAATAACTCTCTAGATCACATCATGTCGCATGGGCTATTCAATGTAGGCAATGGGTCCTCTTGCAAGCTTTAATCTCTCCTTCCTTCTTCAAAACACGCGACTCCTCAAAAATGGATAAATGTGTCGATGTGTTTTGATGTCACACATCAAATAGAGTGATTATGAAACAACAAAATTTTAGTCAGTGTTAATCTTCTTCATGCAAGGCTAGCAAGGGCCATTTCTCTTTTTGAATATAGAGAAGAAAAGAAAGACATCAGGAAGAAGGACATTTATCATTTTGTTAGGGTCTGTCCTTAACCCCTTTATTAATATAATAGGCCCAAGAGGCCCCGTAAGAGTCATGATTAGTTAGTTTAGAAAATAAAGTTTGTAAGTGGTTACTCACATTAATGATGATTGTAAGTGGTTGACCCACATTATAAAAAAGAGACCACAATTAGTTAGTTTAGTTAAGGATGATGAATAAACGAGCCATAGCTAATAAATAAAGTGGTTAGCCCTCATTATGCAAGAGACCACAAGTAGTTATGTTTTTGGATCTCATGAAACTATATATAGTCAAAGATAACAAGGGAAGCCTTGTAGAGTATTTTTGTAATTGAGCTCTACTCTACTGGAGGTTGCCCCCTTGAAGAGGCAAGTGAACATTTTTTTTTTCATAATAAAATATTTTCATTTGTCTCATTTTTGGAATTATTTCTTTGTTATTTTCTAGCATTCTCATATTATCTGCACATTAAGTTACAAGTGGTACCAAAGCTCTTTCTCGGGCCAGCTGCACCACAAATTTTAACAATTTTTTTTTAGTCCATATAAGTGTTTTGACTTCTTTAAACTACAAAGATCTATCACTATGCACATCAACCTATAGTTGGGGAAGCACACATGTAGGAAATACAAGAGATGGTCATGTTTGTTGGACTCCCTTATAACCCTTGTTGGTACCCCTTTGAGTAGTAGCAAATTAGACAAAACTTGTACATAAACTATTCTTCCAAGTACCTCTCATTTATCGAAAGTCCCCCAAGGTTGCCCTAAAACTAACCTTAAATAAGTTGTCGGCCCTCTTGCTGCTATAGTACACCAAGAAAAACAACCAGGGAGATTACTTGCACGTACCAAGGGTAGTTGGGTAGTATGGATGAGGGCACGATCAATCTCTAGCACTTGGCACTCCTTTATTGTCATAGTTCCCTCACTTCCTGTTGTTGGATGTCACATTCCTACACATTTTGCAGTATCAAAAAGTTGGGGTTCTACCACCACAATATTGATCAGTTGGGATTTCCAAATTCCTACACATCTTGTAGTATCAAGAAGTTGGGGTTTCTACTGCCACACTATTAATCAATTGGGACCACCAAATTCCTACACATTTTGCAGTATTGAGATTTTCGTATTTTGGTTGTTGGAGTATTAATCAATGAGGAATAATTCTCCTATCGAAGTAAGAAAAAAAAAAGGTTGGTGGTCCCAAAACTCCATTTGCAAGATACCTAACCCAGATGATTCAAGACGACAAGCTAATCGTAGTGACACCATCTGCCAATAAGCCTCAATTGTTTAAGCGGTCCCAATTTTTTTAGAAGTGCTTTCAAGAAACCTACATCAAAAAACTCCTTGTCTTGCACCCATTACAACCATACTAATTTTAGGTAAACCAAAATTTTTCCTTGGGAGATTGTATGGTAGTTATAAGGGCTCAAGTTATGGAAAACCTTGAGAAAAGAGTGATAGACCTAGAAGTACAACTCACCACCACAGTCCAAAATGTAGTTGCAAAGGCCCTGGAATCCATACAATGATACATCAATGCTAAAGGCCCCATGGGGAGGGGGAAATGTTGATTCCCACCTAGAAGGGGAATGTAGCCACCACCTATATGAGGGTATCGTCATTTCCACAGGGGTCACCAATATTATAGCAATAAGACACCCAAGATTGACATGCACAAATTTGACGGTTCTAACCCGACCTGACATTGTGGGTGGAAAAAATGGAAAAATATTTTCAACTCAACAATATCTGGGATGATGAAACCAAAATACATGTGGGAGCTATTTACTTGGACCAAGAACATTGGAAGTAGTGACAATGGAATCATAAATGCTATGTAGGAAAGCCAACTTGGAGTATGTTCTCTAAATTGATTTGTGCATGTTTTTATAGAGATTATCTCTTTTTGGGTTGCCTCACTAAGATCAAGCAAATTAGTACAGTAGAAGACTTCATTACGACATTTCAAAAACTAGCTATCTAGACTGAGGGCCTATGGATACCTTTTATATGGAATATTTCATTAGTGGCCTTAAGTTAGCCATCCATGCACATGTTCGGATGAATCAACACACTACTTGGTTTGAAGATTGCCATAAAGCTTTAGATGCACAAACTGCTATTAATGTTCAATCCAACTATTCTTCATTTCTATCAAAGGAATGTCCCACCCTTACTAGTGGTCCCACCCAAACCCTTAAGGTCCAAAGGTGTTTCTTGTCGAAATCACTGAAAGGAGAAGACAAGGACTATGTTATTATTGTGATGACAAATATTCACTAGTCCACAAATGAAAGGAACAAAATTTATTTTAGATTGATGCTACTAGCAATAACTCATTAGATGAGGTTTTAGTAGTTGAAGTTCCTGGGGAGGAGGAATCAGAACCTAAAATGACCATCGAAGAAGTAACATATACTACTACAACACCAGATGAAATGGTTATATCACTCCATGCATTACCTGGCATTTCTTCTCCACAAATGATTAAAATGAGAGGCTTCATTAGGGATAGACTAGTGGTGGTATTGATTGATGGTGACACCACACATAATTTTTCCCATAAATAGGTATCTGAGGCAGTTCATTTTTTTGTGTGGGTAGTATCTAATTTTCAAATCCTCATAGTTGATCGGGGGGACCATGAAATGCGAAGGACATTGCAAGAGCATTAAGCTCCAAATGGGGGACTGTCACCTTAAAACCCACATTGTTTCCATTGAAATGGGAGGTTGTGACATCATCCTCAAATCTGAATGGCTTAGGAAACTGGTCCCAGTTACCATGGATTTCCAGGAGCTATATATGAGCTTGAAGTAGAATGGTCACACTCATACTCTTTAAGGCCTCTAGGCAAGCTCTCCTACTATAATTAGCTCACATAGAATGGAGAATCTCTTAAAAAAGGGTCACCATGGAGTAGCCACTCTCAATTCAATGCAATCCAAGCCATTGAATCCATCCCTACCACCATTCATTTGGATTTGCAATTGGTGTTGGGTCACCACCAACAAGTATTTGAAAAACCCAAGGAGTTGACCCCCTCTCATGGTGAGCATGATCATAACATCCCTTTGATTCTAGGTATAAAACTACCAAATGTTCACCCCTATAGGTATCCATTCACACAAAAGAATGATATTAAAAAAACTATTATCCTGTATTCATTCCCAGTGGTCATGATCTTAAAGAAATATGGGGAGTGGTCCATGTGTCTCAACTTTAGGGTCAATAACAAGCTCACCATCAAGGATAAGTTTCCCATTCTAGTAGTCGATGATCTCCTTGATGAACTCCATGGCACCCAATTCTTTACCAAGTTGGATCTTCATTCCGGGTATCACCAAATCCGAATGAAGGAACCAAACATTCCCAAGACAACTTTTAGAACACATGAAGTGTCACTATGAATTTTTGGTTATTCCCTTTGGTCTCTATAATGTGCCACCCACCATATTCAAAATGTTGACAAGATATTGCAACTTTTCAAGGATAATAAATTATTTGTTAAATTGTCCAAGTGTTCTTTTAGAATGGAAGAAGTGGAGTACTTGGGAGACATTGTGAGTTGTGAAGGAATTTGGGTGGATCCCAAAAAATTCAGGAAATGCAAGATTGGCCCCAACTAGGAACTTGAAGTGTCTATAGGGATTTTTAGGCCTCCTGGGCTACTATAAAAAAAATGTCAAAACTTATGGACGCATTTCCAAACCCTTAATGAATATTATCAAGAAAAATGCATTTCTCTGGATAGAAGCAACTCAATGGGCCTTCATGGATCTCAAACAAGCCATGTGCTCCACCCGTATGTTGGCCCTCCCATATTTCACCAAACCATTTGTGGTTAAATGTGATGCCTCAGGAATTGACATTGGAGCAGTCTTAACATAAGAAGGTTGACCACTAGCCTTCACAAACCAACAATTAAGTGACAAAAATTTGGGTCAATCTACTTATGAGAAGGAGATGATGGCCATTATACATGTAGTAGACACTTGGCGACAATAATTTCTCAAGTGACATTTCCAAATACGAACTGGTCATCATATTTTGAAGTATTTCTTGGAGCAACACTTATCCTCTGCAAAAAATAAATGGTTATCAAAATGTTGGGCTATGACTATGAGATAGTCTATAAGAAGGGTAGAGACAATGTTGTGGCTGATGCCTTGTCTAGACAATTAAGGAGGATGACACCCTCTTATCCGTATCTTTTCCCATATCATCTTGGATTGAGGAGGCATGCAGTGAATGGTTTACTCATCCATCTCTTTCCCAAATAATCAAAAGGTTACAAGGGGATTTTAACCCCCCAATGGGTTATATTTAGAAGGAAGATATTATTCGATGTAAGGATCGTGTAGTTCTCTCCCCTCACTCCACACTCAAGCCTCACATATTAGTGGAGATGCACTCCTCGCCCATTACAGGCCATTATGGAATTTAGAAGTCTTATGCTTGTGCACACCCATGGGGGATTCACTCAATGAACCTTTGAAATAGCACATGCGTTCATGGAATACTAAAAAATACCCTTAATGTGACTACATATTGGAAAATACCTCTAAAAGTCACATTATTTAACCCCCTACCAATATGAAACCAATACACCTTCCCAACTTAAAAAACCCATACTTTCACTAAATATTGTAGGTATCCATTTTTTCATTAACAATTTGTATACCCCTTTATATTTTTTTGTTAACTTTGAGCTCCATTTTTTATACCTGCCAATATAAAAACCCTTTAACCTCTATTATATGCTCAATATATTATGTCATTTTTTTGTCAATATATATCCCCCAATATGAATGCATGTGATATACTATATCTCCTCTAGTGGATCCCCCATGTGCACACTGGTCCTTCTTTTGGGTTGGGATGAAACAGGATATTCTTACTTTTATAGCTAAATGTGACATTTACGAGTGCAACAAAGGGGAAAAAGTGAAGACACTATGAACCTTACATCCCTTGATGCTACCTTCTTCTATATAGATAAATATCTCCATGAAATTCATTACAGGCCTCCCTAAATTAGGAAACAAGTCAGTTATCATGGTAATAGTTGATTTCCTCTCCAAATACACTCATTTTCTTCCTTACTGCACTCCAACCTTGGTGGCTCAATTTTTCATGGATTCAATTTTCAAAATACATTTCATGCCTACGTCTATTTTGTTTGATCAAGATGCTATCTTCACTAGCAAATTTTGGTGGGAGCTTATTCAAGCTACATGGTATGCAAGTCCAAATGAGTACAATATCACCCCTAGATAGTTGGTCAAGTCAAAGCAGTAAACAAATGTTTGGAAACCTACCTAAGGTTCTTTGCTTCAAACAAACAACATCAATGGGTGTATTAGTTACCTTTCGTAGAATGGCGGTATAATTCTAATTCTCATGAAGTAACCAAGATGAAATCGTATGAGGTGTTGTATGGCCAACTCCCACCTTTTCCAACTTCTTCTCCTCCCAGATATTTCAAAGTGAAAATAGTTGATCAGTTTCTTCAGAAATGAGCCACCACTCACACTCTTCTAAGGATAATCTCCATCAAGCTCAAAACTAGATGAAGAAATAGGTTGACTAACATTGCTCCAAAATTTCTTTTCAAGTGGGTGACCAAGTGTTTCTTCACCTCTAGCCTTATAAGAAAATGTTTCTCAAAGAAAAAGGCTTTCAAAAATTAGCACCAAAACTTTATGGGCCTTATCAGGTGATTCAACATATTGGCTTAGTTGCCTACAAACTGGTCTTACTGGGCACTTCAAAAAGTCACCTAGTCTTCCATGTCTCTTGCCTCAAGAAAGTAGTGGGGCACAATTGCAAATTTCATACCATACTACCTAAATTGGACGAGGAATGTTCTCTTTGGCTTCGACCAGAAGTAGTTCTAGAGTCACGGGAAAAGCATCTTGGTGGTCACACTATCGAGGATGTCCTCATCCAGTGGAAAGACACCTTATCAAAAGATGCGACATGGGAACCGAAAACTATTCTCCAGTAATTTCTGCAGCTTCAACCTTGAGGATAAGTTTACGTCTGAAGGGGGAGGGCATGTTAGGGTCCAAACCTAACCCATTTATTATGCAATAGGCCCAAGTGGCCTCGTAAGATTCATGATTAGTTATTTTAGTAAATAAATCCCATAAGTGGCGACCTGTATTAATGATGATTGTAAGTAGTTGTAATCGTAGAAATATCCAGTCATCTACATCAAAACTTCTTTCGCTGCCATGTTGATCTGCCTATTGTTTCATTCTATTCTACGCCAAAGTGAGGTTATCCTTTAAGAGTTTGAGAACTTTTTGTTGATGCTCGATGTGATCTTCCACTGCTTGAACCTTAGAATTTTATTTTAAAGATGATGTGATGGGCAGTGGATGATATCCATAAAGTGCCATAAATGGGGTCATTTTTGCTGCAATATGGAAGGAAGTGTTATACCACCATTTAGCTAGAGGCAACCACTTGACCCGTTGTGTTTGTTTATTAGATACAAAGTAACAAAGATATCCTTCCAATTTTTTTTTCACTATCTCAGTTTTCCCATTAGATTGAGGATGATAAGATCAACCATGAGCTAACTGAGTACCGAAATATTCCACCTCTTGTACTCCAAAGAAACATTTGGAGCTTTTTTTCATATAATCATTTCTTGTCCAACAGTTTGAGCACCCTATCAACATGTTGAACATGATCCTTCCAAGACTTGTTTTAGATTAATATATCATCAAAAAAGGCTAAGACAAATTTTCTAAAGAAGGGCTTGAAAATGGAATTCATCAAACCTTGAAATGTGGAAGGTGCATTGGTAAGGCCAAAAGGCATGACCAAAAATTCATAATGACCCTCATGAGTTCTAGATGTTGTTTTTGGAATGTCGTTAGTCTTCATTCTGATTTGATGATATCCTAAACGAAGATCCAACTTGGTGAAGTAAATTTCTCCATGTAATTCATCCAATAATTCATCAATGATAGGAATGGGAAATTTATCTTTAATACTAAGCTTGTTGATCCAGACACATGTGCCATGATCCATACTTCTTGTGTATGAATACCACTGGAGCAGAGAAAGAACTTTGACTAGGTTGAATTATACGAACCTCTAGCATTTCTGCAATCATATGTTCAAATTCACTCTTTTGGGCATATGGATATCTATAAGGCCTGATGTTTAGGGGAACACTTCCTGGAATCAAACGAATATCACGATCGTGATCAAAAATTTGTGGGAGGCCTTTGGGAGTCTCAAATACCTTGGAATGATTGTCCAAAATGTTTGGAGATCTAGAGAAATAAATGATTTTGATGTGGGAAAATCTACTGAACATAATTGTGCAATTGTGCCCCGTTGCTCTTTCTTTAGAAGCTTTTTCATGCTGTTAGAGTTGATTATCTTTCCTGGTTTCCCTTAGATACTCCTTAGTTCAATTTCCTTTCCTTCCAAAAAATAAATTCAAGAAAAGTTCTTGAAAATTAAAAGCTATCGTACCCAAATATTATAGCCATTGGACTCCTAGTGCCACATTTGCACCACCCATTGGAATGGAAAGCATTAGACTATTCAAGACATATTCTCCCATGGATAGTTTGATAATATGGCACTTTCACAAGAAATTTATGGTTCCTCCATTGCAACCATTACTTGACACTCTGGCGCTGGATATAGGAAGCAATTCAATTCCTTGGCTATCATTACAACGAATAAAATTATGGGTACTACCTGAATCAATCGACACTATTAAATTTTTCTTCTTGATATGCCCATCTATCTTGAGAGTTTGAGGAGTGGTAATTCCTATCACTGCATTACAAGGTATGGTTAGATCCATTTCTTCTTTCTTTGGGATTGGTTCCTAGTGTATATCCTCTTCTTTTGATGTTTCTTGTTCCTTTTCTTTCTCCTCTTCCCCATCTATATAAATTAATTTCTTCTCAGCACACTTATGACCTTTAGTGTATTTTCTATCACAATTGTAACAAAGCCATTTTTCTCTTTTTTCTTCCAATTGTTGTGGTGTCAACCTTGTAGGTGGTGAAAGGATAGGAGAAACAACACTTCCATATTTATAGTTGTGAGTGGTAGGCTTCCTTGTTGCCATACTTTTTCTTTCCATTTTTCTTGCCAACCTGAATGCCTTCTCCAATGAATCAGGTTCCCAAAGGCGAACCTCATGTTGGATGTTATCCTTTAAAATCTCTATGAACACATCAATCCTATGCTCCTCTGTAATATATTTTACCCTTATATTCAATTTATGGAAGTCCTCAATGTGCTCCATAATTGAACCCTTTTGTTGAGATTTATCAATTGGCTAAAAAAGGTGTTGCTTTTTGTATCCTCATAATGTGCTATCATTTCTTATGTAAAAATTTCCCAAGTGAAATATTGTTTATGAGAGCAAAGCAATCGATATCGTACAAACTGATTTGGTTCCAAATATAAAGTTACAATGCATACCTTTTGTGTGTTCTGCACATAATGGAGATCAAAATATTGCTTCATCTGTAGTATCCATGTTATAGGATCCTTGCCATCAAACTTCCTCATATCGATCTTTGGAACATGGTGGGTCTTCAATCCAATGTTAGAGTCTATGAAATCATGATTAACATTTCTTTTGTTCTCATCATGAGTTTCCTTTACTACCATTTCACCATTAGTAAGAATTTATTGTAGCATATTTGTCATCATTGTCAAATCTGTCTTCAAATCTTCCATGTTTCATTCAAGTTTTTCTTCTATACCAGCCATCTTAGTTTCCACACCCTTTTAATTCCTTCAAACTAATTTTTCAACCAAACTTATGCAAAACTATAAAAAAACTACAAATCTTTTTTCACTTTGTAGGAACTCAATATTGAATCTATTGTATATCAGTAATTTAGGATATCCAAGGCCTGAAATTGAGTCCTGCAGTAGCACTTTGAGTCCTATTTCCAACCCCACAAGTCTGATCAAGATTTCATTCTCCAAGGAAGAGTTATGCTAAATCTCCCATGATGACCTGATTATAGACTAGTTCAGTAGAGCGAACTTGTATGAAGTTATATGTGTCACTGTTTCAGCCATGGGACCTGAAACCCATACAAAGAAAAATACATGGCATCCTCTTTCTGTAATTTTTTACGAAATTTCAATCTGATGCTCAGAGAGAAAGTTATGACGATGTTCCCTAAGTCACCTGTTTGGGATGTAATTCGGGAGCTTGGGAAAACCCAAAATGTCTTGGACCATATCTTCGAAAATATAGTGAAACAAGATCTGAAATTTGGGCCCAAGCTTCATCAATATTTCTTCTCAAATTATTTTTAATTTCAGAGTCTGAACCTTTGTAGAAAAAAAAGTATAGCAAAAATGCCACGATGACCTGTTTGTGATGGAATTATGGAGCTTGCAAAAACCATAACTTCGTCAAATCATATCTAAAAAAATATAGAGAGACAAGACTTGAACTTCGTACCTGAGGTTCATAGCGATGTTGAATCAAATGGGTTTTAATGTTAGCTTCTGAAATGTTGTAGAAAAAAAGTTATAGTGAAAATTATACGATGACCTGTTTGAGTCAGTAAAACCATAGAATCCAAACCTCTGATACCAATTGTTATGCAAGTAGCTCACAAAATAGAAGAAAAAGATAGATCAATGACTTTAAATTTATCCTATTCGAGGGGAAACCTCCTTTATATTACACAAATAAAAAATTCTTGAATGATAAAAATGACAATACCTCCTTTCTATATATAGGAGTCTAAGGGGTCTCAATACAATCAAAGTCTACATAACAATAATATTGTAGGGGCACAAGAATAACAATAGTGGGCTTCTATGGGGCATAATAATAACAACATGGGGACTATATGGGCACAATAATACAATAAGAGGTTAATCTAGTAGTATAAGGACCTAACAATATTATAGATAAGGGACCGCAATTAGTTAGTTTAATTAAGGATGATGAATACATGAGCCATAGCTAATAAAAAAAGTGGTTAACCCACATTATGCAAGGGACCAAGAGTAATTAGCATTTTAGATCTCATGAAATTATATATAGTTAAAGATAACAAGGGAAGTCTCATTGAGTATTATTGTAATTGAGCTATACTCTGTTGGAGGCTGCCCCATCGAAGAGGCAAGTGAACATTATTTTATGCTACTCATAATAAAATATTTCCACTAGTCTCACTTTTGGCATTATTTCTCTGTATTTTTTACCATTCTGATATTATATGCAGGTTAAGAGCATTACATGTGTTCATATTCTTATTTTATAGCTTTATTTATCATATTTTTCTAGCATTTTACATAATAAAAAATGAAATTCATGTGCCAAAAATATCACTACTTTTCCCACATATCTTCATTATGTCCTTTTATCATTATTTTCATTCTCTATTTTCCATGTCAAATGACCTTACCTTTTCTCCCCTTTTTACTTAGTAAATTTTCAAGTTCTGTGGAAGTATCCCCCCATTTCATATTCCTTTATACAAAACCATCCCTCAACACATACCCATTTACTATATTACAACATTAACCATTTTTAAGGATGTGTGGAAGGTTGTTCACTTCACTTCCACATTATATTACTCCTCATATTATTCTATCCTAAGTACCTATGCCATATCTTTCTCATATTATTTTATCCCAAGTACCTTTGGAATATTTCTCACCACACATGGTATCTATTTAAACATATCATGGGGTGAAATTTGGAAGATATTAATTGGACACATAAGACTAGGGAATGACTTAGCATGATGAGTAGGCAATGAGGTGGTAAGAAAAAACTACAATATGCGAAATTTACACAAGGTTCTGTGGCACTTTATACTTTCTATACAAATAATATAAAGGGTCCATTTATTTATAAATAATTATATATCCCTTTCCATAATTCATGTGGGATGAATAAAACAGATTTATAAATCAAAAGGCCAAGATTTATTCAGTGTAAATCAACAGTTGCTAAGTTGCTTCATGTAGATAAACAATAACTGAGTCAGGAACATATGAAGACCATAAGTTGAGTTCCCGATGCCTGATTTGGAAAATAAAGAGCTCGTTGAAAGAACAGAAGCACGAGAAACACATTCACAGTGGTTTCCAAGGATAAAATCATAGATATCAACTCCAAAAATAAAAGAAAATACAATAACAATTTTGGGTCTAACATCAAAATACTTTTGGAAGTGATTTATATAAAAGGAAATAGGGAATGTCTGAAGTAGGACCCAACTTAGAGGATGGATTTTTACTTCATGAATATTCATTTAGTTAATACAAAGATGAAAAATATAAGCACAAAATAGTTCCAAGAAGATAAATATAATATTATAAAGCAGATGCCGAACACATTGAAAGGGGTCTCTTATCTTTTGGCTCTTAAGCTTTTAATGGTGCAATTTTTCTTTGTTGGCTTTTGATTGAAGGTAATCTTTCCATTTTAAATAATTTTCCCCTTTCATTTTTTCTTCTCATATTTCTTTCTAGTAGTTATTCTATGTGTGCTGAGAATCTGAATTAATCTAGGTGTGATTATGTTTTCTCCAATGTTCTAAAAACTTTCATGACATTTTAGGTTCAATGGAATAAAATCCTTAACTTGTAAAAAGAAAATGCAATTTAATTACAATTTATCTAATAGTCTTAGACATTATTAAATTTTCCGCATTAGGATTTTATTGAAAGAAAAAAATAAGTTTTATCTTACATTTATGAATTTATATGATAATGTATCAATGGATCCTTATGGACACCATCCTTCTACAATTTTTTGGGTGTTCTTTATTTTGTTTTGGAGAAATCCCTTTCTTTCTTCCCAACCTTTGATCATCTAGCTTTATGAATTGTCTTGTACATTTTTAAATTTGATTCCTAACTACAATTTCTTTCATTCTTTCATATAATTCTTATTATTTGGACACGAGAGTCCAATTATAGTCCCTTAGGGACATAGTCTATAGTATTATGTTTGACTCTCACAAAGAGATATTTTTAGGAGAGCATGTCATTTGTGGTTCTGAGACTTTTTTGTAAGTAGTAGGAATATCATGAATGTTTTCATATGCCCTTTATGAACTTTAAATACATGAAATGATTTTAGAGTTACCATTTCTTTACTTTATTTCTATTGAATTCATTTCAAATGTATTCCCCCATAATATGTGAATAGATGTGTACCATGAAATGAAGTTTTAGTTAAAATTTCTTTTTTCATTGATGAACTTTCCATTCTTATTCATTTTTCATCTTGTAAAGTTGTAGTTAATCCCGGATTTAAATTATTTTAAGAGGAAGGAAAAATATTTGTTGAAAGTAGAAATAATAGGTAAAATTATTTCACACACACACACACACACACACACACACACTCACTCATACATATTCTTCATGTGCTTAAAAATAAAATATGCTATATGAGAGTCTTGTTGGAATATTTTTTAAGGTTTTTTATTTAGAACTCATCCATTTCATTCATCAGAAGACATATAAAATAATATTCAACATATTCAAATAGGATTACCACCTCTATAAAAAATAGGAGAGTATTTCTTGTTCCACACAAGATCTTCTCTCGATGTTGGTCATTGTCCCTTGAATGAAAAAGTGACCAACAAGAGGTAAATACGACAACCCTTCAATAATCAAAGGTGATAGGGATCATCATTTTTTCATGTGTCCAAGGTTGACATGAAACATTTTGATGGGTTTGATCCCTTAATGTGGGTTACCCAAATTGAATATTATTTCTCTCTCCATGTCATTTTTAGTGACCTACAAAAACTAAAAGTTGGGGTCTTATATTGAGATGTTGAATGTTTGTAGTCGTGACAATGGTATAAGAAATCTTATAAAGGTTACATTACCTAGAACTAGTATGTGCAAGTTAGTTATGATCACATTAAACATGACAAAAACCATTTGGTATGCCTAGACAAATTACATCAAACTAGCACAATCAGGGGCTATATTATTGATTCAAAGAAATTGGAAATCCACACAAAGGTCCTATTCGATTAATTTTTTTATGGTATGTTTCATCAATGGCCTTAAGTAAGAAATTTTAGCACATATCATTATGCAACATCCAAAAACATGGTTGGATGCTTGTGATAGAGTTAAAGAAGCTGGGATAGTGATTAATGCACAAACCAAGAGACATTTATTCACCACTTTCCATATCCCCCCTATCGTGAATACCCTTAACACGACCAATTCACATACAATCTGCATCCATAAATTATCTCTTGAAAAGATGAAAGAATGTCAATTCCTTTTTCTTTGTTATGATTATGATGAGAAATATTTCAATGGGCAGAATTGTAAAGAACATAAATTATTTCAAATAATGTATCTCCACATGACCATTAAGGGGAAATTTGTATAGAAGATTCTCCTTAACCAACCTCAGAAGGCGTTTCCCCTCCCATGGAAGATTAATCTCTCTTGCAATATCCTTGTGAGAAAAACCAAAATTTTCTCCACGCCTTATCAAGTTTCTTAGAACCCAAAACCTTGAAATTCATTGGCCACATCAAGAATCATGAAGAGACTATGTTGATTTATAGTAGGAGAACCATCAATTTTATTCATTGGATAGTGGCACAAGAAACCCAATTTTATGTATGTCCCACACCTAATTTTGAATTAATGATCACCAATGGTGGTACCATGAGTCAAGGTGCCATTGTTTGCAGAGTTGTTGATAACCATGAGGTTTCTTTGGATTTGTAGCAGCTCTTGCAATATTCATTTGGGAAGGGCAGGAAATTCAGAGGGGCATAAAAGGAGAAAAAAACATACATTTTCCCGAAAGAATTCCCAGCCTTTCCAAACAAAAGAAAGAAAACATTACAAGAAAAAACCATACAAACATACAAAAATGTTTTCTAAAGGAAAAGAAATTATATGTTACAATTGCAATAAAGAAGGCCATACGGCTCCAAATTTCCCTGAAAAGAAAAAGGATAAATCAAAGAAGAAAGTGCCATACAGAAATAAAAAAGGAAAGATAAATTTCTTTGATCTTCCAAGTAGCTGTGATGAACTTTTATCTTCTGACACTGATTTTGATGATGAATTGAATTATGTATATTCTGATGAGGAACCTTGTAGAGATCCTCATTGTACAAAGTGTAGAGAATGTGATTACAGTGATCCAGATGTTTGCAACTGCAACACAGTCAGAATGATGAAAACAAACAACGATGAAACAAGTCAAAATCTTTTTATGTAAATGCAGGCAACCACTGATCTACAAATAAAAGAAATGTATAGAAATTTACTGATGGATCATTTGAAGAATTTATCTTCAAATTCAAAGAAATCTCCAAATAAAGGGTATGTGCCCCCTGCCAGTGTTTTCTCAGTAGATGCTTTAGCTAAACAATTCAGGAATGAACACTTTGGAGAAGACCTACCCCAAACATTGCCTAGTATTCATCAGGCAATAAAGGAATTGAGGAAGTCTGTAAAAGAAAATAGAAGACTTTGTATAGAAAACCACAGAGACTTGGATATAAAGTTAATGAATGCTTGTGCAGTGGGAGCTTCTACATCTAGTCAACCTCCTATATCTAGAAAGGAAGAAAATTGGACTTTCCACCCAAATCCTATTTCTTCCCAAATCAACCAAAATGATGATTCATATGGAGAAAAGGAAGAACATAGACCAAGCCTTGGATGTAATATCTTGAATCGAGACATTATGTATTCTGTAAGAATGAAAGTAAGGATAGGAGAACATTTTGAATATTGGAAAATCCTTATGGATACTGGCTCTCGGTTAAATATAGTTAGTGACACAGTTGTTAGCATGCATCTTCGAAGGCCAACATCTTGCCTAAAGGTCACTACAACCAGTGGTGATATCTATACAAAGCATGAGGCAAACATTGATGTGTTTCTCACAGAAGACACAGGAGTTCATTTAGTTTGCCCTATTGTTCCAAGAATGGATTGTGCTATGTATCTTGGCACTCCATTTTTTCAAAATTTCAGTAAACATGGAGCTAAGCTTGACAGCGCCAGCAACAGGTATGGTTATTTCATTATCTTAGGAAATAAAGAGATATTTTTCCCGTTCATAAATTCAAATTCTCCAAATCGGCTAAAGAGGATAGGAAGGATGGAAAATTTGTTAGCAAAAATGGAGATAAAAAGGGAAATTTTAAAGACAGAAGAACATCTAGATAATGGGAAATATTCAAGGGAAATAGCAGACCTCACTGCTAAATTCAAAGAGTGTTGTTCAGATGATCCTAATGATTTTTTGCATGTGCAAAAACATGAAGTAGAACTTCCATTTAAGAAGGATTTTAGTGGTAAATTAAGAAGATCAAAAGCTGTCACAATGAATGAAGAACAACTTAAATTGTGTAAAGAAGAAATCCGAGATTTGCTAAAGAAAGGACTCATCAGGAAAAGTAAGAGTCCTATTGCATGCTTTGCCTTTTATGTCAATAAACATGCAGAAATAGCCAGAGGTAAGCCAAGATTAGTAGTAAATTATAAACCTCTGAATGCTATTCTTGATTATGATGCATATCCTCTACCAAAACCATCTTCCATTCTTGCTCAGATATCCAAATCAAAGATCTTTTCTAAATTTGATTTAAAATATGGATTTTGGCAAGTCGGGATCAAAGAAGAAGACAAATGGAAGACTGCATTCTCTGTGCCTCAAGGACATTATGAATGGAACATAATGCCCTTTGGATTAATCAATGCTCCATCGGCATTCCAGAGGATAATGGATGAAACTTTTGAAGGGATGGAGTAGTTCTTGAAAAAGTATATTGATGATTTATTAATTCATTCTGATAATATCCAAGACCACATCAAACACCTGCAAATATTCTTACATAGAGTAAAGGAAATGGGTATTGTGTTATCAGAACCAAAAATGAAATTGTTTAGGCCAATGATTTATTTCTTGGGATACAATATACAGTATGGGTCATATAGCGTCATCCAAAGGAGCCTAAATTTTGTAGACCACTTTCCAGATGAAATCAAAGATAAAACACAGTTGCAAAGGTTTCTGGGAAGCTTGAATTATATTTCCAAGTTTTTGAAGCATTGTTGATCCAGGTGGATATTGGTGGCCACCAGCTAATTCCACGTGGATCCCCTCTAGTGCTTCATTCAGTTCTTTCAGTTTCCTTAGTTATAGTACAGTTTACTATTTTTAGCAGTTTTTCGGGTCCTAAACTTTCAGAGCCGTTTTGAGGCCCTAAACGACATTTTTTGGGAAATCTACCGCCAGCAATTTTTCTAACTAAAAATCATCTTTTCCATCGTAGTCCTCGGAGATATCTTTCCAACGGGCTATCATGCACGTCAAACGGAGATAAGACGACCAATTCGCGACCCCGGGAAGT
>APFE031705664.1:219157-267865 GCA_000404065.3 Pinus taeda
AACTCAACGCAATGGGGACCATTGCTTCCTAAGGGGGGAGGAATGATCCAGGTGGATATTGGTGGCCACCAGCTAATTGTACGTGGATCCCCTGTGCTTCATTCAGTTCTTTCAGTTTCCTTAGTTATAGCACAGTTTACTATTTTTAGCAGTTTTTTGGGTCCTAAACTTCCGGAGCCGTTTTGAGGCCCTAAACGACGTTTTTTTGGGAAATCTACCGCCAATGATTTATTTAATTAAAAATCATCTTTTTCATCGTAGTCCTCGGAGAGATCTTTCCAACGGGCTATCATGCACGTCAAACGGAGATAAGACGACCAATTCGCGACCCCGGGAAGTTGATGTACCAACTTACCCAAAACGGGGCCCACAATTTGGCGTTTCATCTTCCAAGGGTTAGGTTTTGGAATGTGAAGGGTTTTTCCATTGTTTCTCAACAATAAATAGGCCTTCGAGCCTCATTGTAACACAGTTCAGAGGCATGTAGCCACACATCTCTTCTCAGAGATAAGCTACCATCGCCCTAGCTGGTTTATTTCTATTTCCGGTTGTAAGCATATTTTAGTATTTTCCATTAATGAAATGAAGTATTATTTCCGCTGCATCTTTGTGTATATGGTTATCTCTGTATTTTATTGCGTTCCTGTTTAAATATGGATCAATTGTGCACAAGAAAGAAAGCTTTTAAAAAAACGGCCTCAAAAGAATCCAATTCCTTGGACTGATGATTGCACCCAAGCAGTCAAAAGAATAAAAGAAAAGGTGAGAAATATTCAGCCTCTTTCTCCTATCAGAGAAGATTGGGTGAAAGTAATAATGACAGATGCCAGTTATGAAGGCTGGGGAGCAGTCCTATGCCAACGAAACCCCAATAGCAAAAAAGAAATAGAAATCTGTCAATATGCATCAGGTTTGTGGGCTAAAAATCAACTAAATTGGTCCAGTATGAAAAAGGAATTGAGAGCAGTCTGTTTGGGAATAGAAAAATTTAAAGACTTTGTAATATATACAAAGTTCACAGTTAGAACAGATTGCCAAGCTTTGAAGTATGCTATTCAAAAGTGTAATTTTGAAGATGCAACCATGATCCGATGGGTCATGCAATTAAGCCAATACACTTTTGACATAGAATTTATATCCGGGGATAAAAATAGTTTTGCTGATATGCTCAGTCGAGAATTTTTGTCAGCACACTCAGTTTTATCTTTAAATTGCAATTTCATTAGAAGGAATGAAGATCATGTTGAAATTGAAACTCTTACAGGATGGATAAGATATGAATTGGAAACTCCATTGCTGGTTCATGATGAATCATGGTATCCTATCAAGGAAATCAGGCATAGAATTGGGATTCCTTATTTATGGATAGAGACAATGTAAGACTGGATGAATAATGAAGCCATAGAAACATTAGACTACCTAGAGCATATCGGTAGTATAATGTATGTCTTGCAAAGAAGAGATGATGATGAGGATTGCATTGAGAGTTGTCATATTACCTTCAGAAGATTTGGCAACCATTTTGACAGAGACGATTATGATGCAGATCGACAGAGAGATGCATTTTTTGAAAGTATGAATTTATAGAACTATGCTTCTAACTTGTTTTATTGTATGCAGGTCAACTTTGATTTTGAAGGAATGATGGTAGAAGCATTGGAACAAAGTGACCCCACTCTAGATTGGTTATTGGAATGGTGGAAAATCTACGGACTGTTAGCACTTGTGATAAAGCCATACTCTCTTCACATGCTCAAGATTCCGAGTTTTAGTGAACCCAGAGCTCACATGAATGGAATAGTATACAAATCTGTTGAAAATATAGCAGATATTAAAGACCTCCCTTTCCTTCAAAGCATGCGAAGATGTGGCCATGTACACTGGTTCGTAACAAATCACTACAAAGTAAGGAGCATCTCCAGCAGTACGAGTTATGATAGCTTTCATGAACAAATTGATCCCAGTACAAATCCTTTCCTTAATCTCAATTTTTTGGAACCACTTGACAGACATAATCTTCAAGTTTGGGAAACCGAGAAAGAAGTTCACGTGCAGTACTTCAATAATTTCCTGATTGAAAGATTTAACTATCAACACTATTCTCACCCACAGAGAGAGTACTTTGTACTTAAAAGTGTAGTCTTTCCAACCGACGATGGTGTTGGAGAAGCTTTCATGGATTCCCTTGCTCTGGAATATCCATAGTGTAATCTTAGTACAATAATGAGATCTGCTTATCTATTCTTTATGTTTTTCAGATGTCATTCAGTGTCCTAGATTCGGTCCCCACATGCCACTAGCTATCCGTAAAAGGAGAAGGGACAAGATAACGTGGGACAATCCTCTCATGCCCGAATCTAGTTTTTGAGGTTTTATATTTTGAGTCATTAGTCTGTACAAAACCCATTCACGGATGTTTTTTCCCTTCCATCCTTATAAATAAACAAAGGCTGAGAAGTAAGGGACATTCAGGGAATTCGAGAATAGAGAGATCGAAGAGTTTTAGAGTCTGAGTCGAATTTTTGCTCCTGCTCTGCATTTGCGGACATCCTTTCTGATCTGCTTGCAACACGAGCTAAGTTCAAAGTCTTTAGGTGATTCAAGAAGCCTGCGCATCAGTGCTTGACGCTAGTGTGAACCTAAAGTGGCTAGATCAGTAGAGAAGTCTGAGAGTCGGAATATAAACCTTTTAGACTCAGTTTGCTTGCATGCCAGGTAGCCTGTAGATTTGTTATGCTTTGGCTAACTGATATCTACTGAATGTTGCAGTAGTCAATCTGAGGAAGAAGATTGTTCTTATGTAATGATCGCATCCATGTTTGAATAAAAATATCTGTTTATTCCATAAATCTTGCTGTGAATAAAAATATCTGTTTATTCCATAAATCTTGCTGTGTTTAACAATATCTGTGTAAGGCATATTATGAGTTAGGAGGGGACTCTTCCAATATAAAGCCATTTCTATGCATGATTGGCTACATCCCCAAAAATTCATTTCTATGCAAGATTGGTTACATCCCAAGGGCCTTGAATATCTTGTGTAATTATTATGACTTACATACTAATATACAATTTTCTTATGATCCTTATGCCTTAGAAATGATAAGAAAAAAATAATTATAGTCCTTTTCAAGGGGGAAACGTTCTTTTACAATGAATACATTATAAACAAAAATGTTTGATGATCCTAAGACTATGTCTCCTTCATATACATATAGGAGACAAGGAGTACACATATAATAAAATGGGACCATGAGGGGTTACAACATACTGTTGATGGTGTTGGACCCGCCAACATTTAGGGGATCACCCCGGTATGAATTCCCAACTAGACCTAACACTGTTTGGTGTGGGAGTCCCATTCGGTATGATGGCCAAGTTGCCATTGTCTTAAGGATTTTCCTTAACTCTTGCTTGTCAGCACAAGAGATTGGTCTACTTCGTCTTTGAGAAGTGAGGTTCATGTGCCTGGTGATTGCTAGTGTTACTTGTGTCAATGGTTCTTTCATTGTAGAGGGAGATGGTGAGAGTGAGTCCTAAGTCGGTTGGGAGGAAACTCCAACTCTGCTAGGAACACACAACACAACAGGACATGCATAGCTTCTGGAGGAGCAAGCCACATGGCTGCAATAGTCACAACACAAGGGAAGATAACAAGTAGAACGCTCAACGGATGAGTCCGTACGAGTGCAACGGTTGTTGCAACAAGTTTTATGTGACAGGCTCGTCTGATGTCTGGGGAGGTAGCCATCATGGGTGAGACAACGTTAAGAACATAAAAAACACATTTTCATTAACAAATTTTGTATTACAAAAAGTGAAATAAGTTCAAGTGTTCAATATAGGTTAAAGAAACATGCATTACAAGTGTTCAAGATTAGTCTTACAAAAATTACAATACATGTGTGAAAACGTGCTGGCTTGTTAGTAGGCTTTTGAATTAAGCAAAATTTCTAAGACACATAGTTACACCATACATCACTAACCCCGTGAGCGGGGCATTGGAGCCACTACTTACTCCTCAAAGAAAATATTATAGACTCTCTCGGCTATGTGGGAGGAGCTGAGGTGAAAATTCCTTTCATGTACAAGTGAGGGGGTATTTATAGCCAAGGGTGAAATTGACCCTTGTGGCTGTTCAACTACCCTCATCACTGTTTGACTTCCATGACTTTTTGACTTTACATGACTCTTTGTACAACAAGTGGGTCTCTTGGACTTCCATGTTACATTACATTGATTGACAACACGACCCACAATGGAGATGTGGATGGCATGACTCATGAAATGACTTGACATGATAGTGCTAGTACAATGGTGCTGTTGTTGGAGTGCTGTCGAGCTGTAGTGCTGCTGGGTGATGGATGTCTTCATCGTGTGTCACAGCTTCAGTTCCGCATGGAAAAGTGTGCAGAGTCTTCGATGGTCACTAGTTCGCTTGATGTTGCTTTGGCTCATTTCTCCTTGCTTGTATGTTGGAAGGCTTGACATGCTCATCTGTTCGCGAAAGGTGCATGTTCATCTATTCATCCATCCGTGAGAACAACTTTCATGTTTTCTCGTCCGTTTGTTCGCAAACACATCTTTGCATGATCATCCATTCATGAGCACATCTCTTTGCATGCATTGTTCGTTCGTCCATTGGTGAAGCTGTCCTTCTGCATGTGCTCCCTTCATTCATCCCATTCGTCATCACGTCATGTTTGTTGGTGTAGCTGTACATGTACTTGCTCATGATGAGATGACATCAAATCCAAAATCCTCCTAGTATACCATGACACATGATTATTTCGAATGTAGGTGACCAGGAGAGGCAACAAGGTTGTAAGGCAGGATGATGGCTTTGGGCACTGCTGATGAAAACTGCTCAAGGGTCATTGGGTGATGAAGATGGGCAATCTGAGATGACAGTGACTGTCCGTGAGGTTTGGCTCGAATGGAAGGAAAAACTGCTCAAATTTTGGGAGGGAAAGTCTAGGTTGTGGGAAGATGGGGAAGATAGAATTTGTGCATTTTCTTGAACAAGCGGGCAGTAGGGGCTTGACAGAAAAATTTGTGCAATTACTTGGAGGAACAGGCCAAGATGCAGGGATGATTGGAAGATAGGATTTGCACAAATTTTTGGAGGAACAAGCGGGGAGCCTGGCAGCCAAATCTGTGTAATTCCTAGAGGGAACTAGAAGCTGGCTGCTTGGTCACTAGTAGGAGAAACTGCACAATTCCTGAGGGGAACTGGAAATCAGCTTCCAGGAGCTTGGCAGCAGAAACTGTGCAATTTCTGGAGGGAACTAGCAGTCTGCTGCTAGGAGCTGCTGGTAAGAGAAATTGCACTGATGCTGGGGAGTCAGCCTACTAATCATCTCTTCACAATTTCGAAGTTGAGTGGATTGTTGGGCAGGAATGGGCCTACTCATGAAAACTACACAATTTTCTGGATGAGTAGTCGGTCGATTGTTGGGAGGGCTAGCTAGAAAAATTGCGCAATTTTCTGAGAGAGATAAGGATGTGCACTAGCTGTCTGTGCGGCCTATCTATACAATTTACTTAGTCAACAGAGTGGGAAAGGTTAGAAGCCTCTATGTAATTTTTGAGGAGAGTCAATCCTGGGGTGGCTGCTGGGTCCAACTCTCTGGGTGGCAAAAATGAAGTTTGATTGAATTGCTTGTAGGAAACGCAACTTGAAATGACTTTCTTGGTGCTTCTGTGCTGTTCTGGGTGATAGTTGATCAAGTTGATGACAGGGTGATGGTTCGATTGTTAGAGGGGAGTCTGGTCATCAGAAATTTAGCAAAATGACTAAGTGTTTGGATGAGTGAAAGATCCATATGTGATCTTGCAACACACACTTGCATGACTCGATGACGAGATGACTCAAACCATATAGACACATATGTACAACATGACTGACCGACGGTGTAGTCAACAAGCACGACACTTGTGATTGATCGTTGATCGACCGTGACAATGCTTGTGTGACAGTGAATGTGAGTCTTTGTGTGAGTACGACAGATGTTTTCATAGAGAACATAACATGTACACATGAAGCAAGGACCTTGAGCATGACTAGAACATGGTCGCAAGCATGACATTGTCATCAACATGCAAACTTTTAGGTGGAATGAACAAATAGGGTGGGTACGAAGGTTCACATGAGCTCATGGAGTGAACTCGAGTGTATGCAACTATCAAGTGAAACTCTCAGAGGAGGCTCTGAAATTGGGTGGAGGCCAAAATTTTGGAGGGTGGTTGCAACCACTACAACACTTGGCAACACACTGGTAGAAATCTAGCTTCTCTGTTTTGGTTCATTGATAGCACATGGAATTGGCCTTTTGGGGAGTTTTGAATCACTATGTGGGTTACTTCAGCTTCCCCACTTAACCCATGGACATATGTGGTTCACCTTTTTCCAACTCAGCCAAACAAAATCAAAAGTTCAACTTGATTGCAGTGTTTTGAATCGGGGAAGGGTAGTTTAGCTCGTGATTTGGAGATTTTCAGAGTATAAGTTTTCATCGTTGATGTTGCTCTTCTTCCAGCAGGCCTGGAAAATACCCCGCAGAGTCACACAGGAACACACACATTTCTCCACTACTAGTGAACCTGGTCAGTACCCCGGTAGAGTTGCATGCTTCACCTCTTTGCACAGGAAGCCTTTCTCTTATTTCACCTTTGTATTTTTCAAGAGGACTGTCCATAGGCAGTTATTTATTTTGGGGCAGAAGAGGGATCCTGACTTATTGAGAGCAGAAGAGGTTTTTCCTTCAGAGAATTATGTAAGACCTTTGACATAGGTTTTCTCGTTGAGAATTCCCCTTCTCTATTTCTACTAGTTAGATGATCTTGAACACACATATTATCAGGTTGAGTACAGGCATGGGGATTCCCATGTGGACATAGATTCATGGTTGGACAAAAACTTCCCTTGCAGATGGTTCGTATTTTTCGTCAATACTTCATTGGACAAAGGTTATAACCAAGCATAGATAAGATAGACACAAGACTGGCCAAGTGCTGCAGTGTCACAAGTCTCTTCAAATTTAAGCCAAATACTCTATTCAAAAGCCAGAACGTAGTAGTTGGCAACACGTATTTCCCAAAACAAAAATAGTAATATATTAAGCAAACAAAATGAATGTAAACAAAAATATCAAGTAGAACAAACAAAGTGAAAACAAAGATAGTAAGCAAAGCAAACAAGATGAAAACAACAAGCAACAAGCAAACTATGTACATGGCACGGGGCACAGCCCAACCTAGTGGAAGTAATGCTTGAGATTTTGGCCATTGAAAGGAAGGTTGTCAACCCGCCCATCAAGTGATTGCAGACGACATGTGTGTGTGCCAAGTTTCTCATGGACCAATATAAGTCCATTGGGTTTCACTACCGGAACCTGATGGTATTCCAAAAGACCTTCAAGTGAAGATGACACCACTTCTTTAGATATTGCATGCTACATAGGCTCAGATGATGGCATGGTGTAGTTGTTTTTATTCTAGGAGTGGTTCAAGTTCCTAAAATCAATGTGTAAGCAGATTTTCCCGGATTTATTATGTGCGGAATTTAAATTAGAAACCCAAGTAGGATGTCAAACTTTGCAAGTAATCCAATCATCCAAAATGCCAGTCAATTTTTTCTATACAAGGAGTTCAAACAACATATGTGTTTTACCTGGATTTTGTTGCAACGGATTGTCTCCTCCTTTACCTGGAATCCCGTGTTGAATTTCTCACGTGTAGTGTGTACTTCGGTCATCATCTGCCCGTGTAGACACATCCAGGTATTGTTTGATCAAGCGGTCAAAGACTTGTCGCTGCTGCGGTGTGTAGCTTGTACCGAGACTGACTATCTTCGGATCATGATTGGTTCCCAGGTTGCTATGTTTGTTCGTAGTGGTGGTCCTGTGGGTTCCGCTATTTCTTTGCCCTTGATAGAAATTATGCAAAACATAGAGCTTGTTGAGGGAAACCCCACCCTCGAGAATGAGGTTGCATTTCTTGCCCTCAATTGTAGTTTTCAGGGGCTGCTTGTGCTTACCTTCATCAATTGTTATGTCCTTGAAAGCATCAACACTATTTGTGGGGTGTAGTATCACTTTGAGTGAAACTGCGTCGAGGTTGATGGTCCTTTGTAAGCTCAACACGAGTGCTTCATACTCAGCAACATTTTTTGTGCACTCAAACTTTAAGTAGCTTGAAATCATGTATTTTATGTTATATTGGGCAACTGAGATACACCCAATCCTTGAGCCATCATGTTTCTTTGATTCATCAAAATCCATGGCCCACGACTTGTCTGTACACAGAGCGTTTGGCATGTTAGTATTGCTACTGCTACTGCTACTATTGGTACAATTCACTGTAAATGTTTCATTACCATCAATTGGGAAAGGAAGGTGTCCCAACTGCGTGTTTGGTGGGGTCGGAGCTAGCCATGCAGGAGAACATCCCAACGTTGTTTCTAGGAGGCAGTTGCCAAACATGAGTTCTGTGAAGGCCAATGATTCATTCTCACGTTTAAGGGGGGTAACATTGTGCTTCATATACCTCTTAGACAGAACCTGGATTTGGTTGCATTTGCCCTTGTATGGAAGCCACATATGGGACCAGTTTGTACCAAAATATCCATTCAGCTTGTTGGACTAGTCTCTACTGAGTAGTAGACTGTATGCTTTTGGTATGTCCACAACAACTATGTTGATGAACTCGTGGACTCAACTTTCATGAGATAGTTGGATGATCATGTCTTGCAGTTCACCAATGGCTGGTACTGATGCTCGATCAAGTTGGATGATTCGTGTGGATTTTTAGCTCCATTGTGCATTGATCCGCTTTGCAATGGAGAGTGGCATGACATTGGCGACTGCACCAAAATAAACCAAGTAGTTGTGAACATTGTAGTTAAATATTTCAAAGGATAGTAGGAATGGAGGGCAACTTGAGTTTTCTTCTTCCATCCCGATCATGTTGAGCATAATAGAAAGTGATTCGGGAGGTGTGATTTCTCCCTTACTGGTAGAGGCTGCGCTATCCATTGTTGTCTATCCCAATGCACGCAACAGGATGTCTCACTGAATTTGGATCTTGGCTAACTCGAACAAACTAATGTTCGCCCAATTTTTCTTCATGTCATCAACAATTTTGTAGTCTATAGGTGGTAGACTCGCCGAGTTGTCCGAGGTAGAACAAATGTTCGTGTTGTCCGGTGGAGTGTTCTGCATTTTGCTACTCGTGGAGGTACTCTTTTCCACCATTATCTTCCTGGACTTGATCTGTGCCTTCTACTTTGGGGCGGCTAGTGGATCAGCCTTACTCAACAACAGTCTCATCTTTTCTTGTGCTTCTGCAAGTGTAAGGGGAATCCCTTTACTCCTAATATTTTAACAATCATTTGCTTTTGGGGCTTCTTTTCGGTGTTCATCTTTGCCATTACTTGCGAGCATTGATATGTGTTCACCACATGCCAAGAACTTGATGCTTCATTAGGTGCAACCTCTTCGTCATCATCAGTTTCTTCCTGTTGCTCATGCATATTGCTTTCCACATCGAGTGTATGATTGCAGACAAAGCTTGCAACTCACTTGTAGTCTGAACAAGAGTTCTCGGGGTGATGTTCTTCATGGAAATAACCAAACTTAGGATCCACACACTGTTCAACCTAGAACACAAGTCTACATAGTTTTTGGAGCAAACCGGTTGATGCCTGATGAGCTACTTTCTTGTCTCTACCTAGGCGGATGGCTACTTGTAGATGTTTCCATTTTTCATTGTTTAAGCTCGGACACTTCTATTGTTAAGTTCTTGATGAGGCGAGTGAGGGTTTCAATGTCGATTGCTTCCTTGTCTCTACCCTTGCTTGCCATTGCTTGGGACCTCTTGCTCACATCTTTGGAGTCCATTGTTGGTTCATCATCCTTGATAAGTCCAATCATGCGTAGGTCTTTCTCAATAGCGATAGCCTCTTCACAACCTTCCAAGAGTATTGGTTTCATAGCTCGCTTGACAAACTGCATGATGTTGGCTGACAATGCAGATGTGTATTAATCAACAGTGATGGAGACATGAGGTTAGTGTCTGCTGCAAACTTTTTCAATATACATGTAAACCTCTGATTTAAGTCTTTTACTTTTTATTTTCCCTCCATCTTCAGGCTTCCCAATTCTTTGAGTAGCATGGATGGGATCTTGTCATTAGCAAGCTTTTCAAGGAACACGTGTTTGAATGCACCCCAGTTTTGTATGGAGTTCAGTGGAGTTTGGTGGAAGGTTGTGATACTATTTAGCAATGTGACCGTACAAGGTACATGGGAACAATCTACATGCTAGATCATCATACCAAACCTCAAGGCTCTGCAGTTGCAGGTAGAAGCTATCCAAATGGTCTTCTGCCTTCATCATGCTTTCAAGGTTGAAATTGATGTTCATTTGTTCCGCTCACTTCAAAATATTGTGTAGAACATTCAGGAGAGCCAATGGTCCCTAAGTCATCCATTCTAGATTTCGGTCAACCATTTCTTCTTCTTGTTCATCCTCCTCCTCTATTTCAGAATTTGATGGTTCCAGCTCTGAGTCCGTTGGTTCATCTTCACCCTTGCCTCCTTCACTGCCTTCCCCTATGCCTCCTATACCAGAGTCTGATCTCAAGATCATAAGAGTGTCTTGTTCACCTTGTCGGAAGACCGGAGGCTCCTCTCCATCTTCAATAGCTTCTACCAGACCTTCAAATGTGGCAAGGATTGCTTCTTGCACCGATGATACAACAAGTCTTATAGTAGTGGCTTTTGGCTTTCTTCATGCATACGGAAGATTTTGTATGCCTGGTATCAGTCCAACTGCTTTTGTGAACTGGTGAGTGATGGGATGGATGGAGTGAAGTTGATGATACATAATCTCGTGTTCAATCTTGGGAGGTGAGGAGTAACCAACTACAGAGTCATGGGTAAGTGAGAGGGAGTGCGAGTTACCACCTTAACCAGATGGTTGATGAATGAGTGTGAGAGGATGTTCAACCATATAAAACTGGCTCCCCTCCTTCTAGCACCAGAAATGTTAACGGTGCTGGACCCGCCAACATTCAGGTGATCACCCTAGTATGAAGTCCCAACTATACCTCACATCGTTTGGTGTGGGATTCCCATCTGGTATGATGGCCCGATTTCCATTGTCTTAAGGATTTGCCTCAACTCTTTCTTGTCAGCACAAGAGAGTGGTCTGCTTCATCTTCGAGAAGTGAGGTTCGAATTCCTGGTGATTGCTAGTGCTACTTGTGTCAATGGTTCTTTCACTATAGAGGGAGAGGGTGAGAGTGAGTCCCAAGTTGGTTGGGAGGAAGCTCCAACTCTTCTAGGAACACACAACCACGGGGGCTTCACTTAATGAACCTCATACATATCATGTGCGTTCGTGGAATATTAAAAAATACCCTTAATTTGACTACATATTGGAAAATAGCTCTAAAAAACACATTATTTAACCCCCTACCAATATGAACCAAATACACCTTCTTAATTTAAAAACCCCTACTTTCACTAGATATTGGAGGTATCCATTTTTTCATTAACATTTTTTATACCCCTTTATATTTTTTCATTAACTTTGGGCTCCATTTTTTATACCTGCCAATATAAAAACCCTCTAACCCCTATATATTATCCAATATATTATGTGATTTTTTCCTCAATAAATATCGCCCAATATGAACCCACGTGGTATGGTATTGCTCCCCCAGTGAAGCCCCCATGCACACAACACAACAGGATGTGCACAGCTTGTGGAGGAGCAGTCCACATGGTTGTGGCAGTCACAAGGCACAAGGGAAGATAACATGTACAAAACTTAGCGGATGAGTCCAAATGAGTGCAACGGTTGTTACAACAAGTTTTATGTGAAAGGTTTGTCTAATGCCTGAGGAGGTAGCCACCACAGGTGAGACAACGTTAACAACATATAAAACACATTTTCATTAATAGATTATGTATTACATCAAGTGAAATAAGTTCAAGTGTTCAACACAGGTTAAAGAAACATGCATTACAAGTGTTCAAGATTAGTCTTACAACAGTTACAATACATGTGTGAAAACGTATTGGCCTATCAGCAGGCTTCTGAATTAAGCAAAAGTTCCAAGACACATTGTTACACAATACATCACTAACCCCATGCATGGGGCACTGGAGCCACTACTTACGCCTCAAAGAAAATATTACAGACTCTCTTGGCTATGTGGGAGGAGTTGAGGTGAAAATTCCTTTCATGTACAAATGAGGGGGTATTTATAGCCAAGGGTGACACTGACCCTTGTGGTTGTTCAACTACCCTCATGACTATTTGACTTCCATGAATTTTCGACTTTACATGACTCTTTGTACAACAAGTGGGCCTCTTGGACTTCCACGTTACATAACATTGATTGACAACATGACCCACAATAGAGATGTGGATTACATGACTCATGACAGGACTTGACATGACAATGCTAATACATTTGTGCTGTTGCTGGAGTGCATGTCAAGTTGTAGTGCTTCTGGGTGATGGATGTCTTCATGGTGTGTCACAACTTCACCTGTACATGGAAAAGTGTGCGAAGTCCTCGATGGTCGTTGGTTTTCTTGATTTTTCTTTGGCACGTTGCTACTTTCTTGTATGTTGGAAGGCTTGACAGGCTCATATGTTCGCGAAAGGTGCATGTTCATCCATTTGTCCATATGTGAGCACATCTTGCATGCTTTCTCATCCATTAGTATGTGAACACATCTTTGAATGATCATCTGTTTGCGAGCACATCCCTTCACATGCATCATTCATTCATTCGTTGGTGAACCTGTCCTTCTGCATGTTCTCCCTACATTCATCCCATTTGGTTTCATGTCATGTTTGTTGGTGTAGCTATACCTACAATCACTCATGATGAGAGGACATCAAATCCAAAAACCTCATAGTCTACCATGACACATGATTATTTCGAATGCATGTGACTTGGAGAGGAAACAAGGTTGTGAGGCAGGATGATGGCTTCAGGAACTACTGATGAAAACTGCGCAAGGGTCACTAGGTGATGATGATGGGCAATTCGAGATGACAATGACTGTCTGCGAGGTCTAGCTTTGATGGAAGACAAAATTGTGCAAATTTTGGGAGGGACAGTCTGGGCTACGGGAAGGCAAGGCAGACAGAATCTTCACATTTTCCATAATGAGTAGGCAACAGGGGCTTGACAACAAAATTTGTGCAATTTCTTGGAGGAACAGGCTGGGATGCAAAGAGGATTGGCAAACAAGATTTGTGCATTTTTTTGGAGGAACTGGCTAGGAGCCTGGCAACCAAATCTGTGAAATTCCTAGAGGGAACTAGCTATTGGCTGCTTGGTCACTGGCAGCAAAAACTACACAATTCCTGAGGGGAACTGGTAGGCAACTGCTGAGAGCTTGGCAGCAGAAACTGCACAATTTCTGGAGGGAACTGGCAGTTTGTTGTTGGGGAGCTGTTGGCGAGAGAAATTGCACAGATTTTTGGGAGCCGGCTTGCTAATCATCTCTAAACAATTTCTGAGATGAGTGGATTGCTAGGCAGTAGAAAGCCTTCTCATGAAAACTATGCAATTTTTTGGATGAGCAGCCGGTGGACTGTCAGGAGTGCTGGCTAGAAAAATTGCGCAATTTTTTAAGAGAGATAGGGACGAGAACTAGGTGTCTGTCCGACCTTTCTGCACAATTTCCTTAATCAGCAGGGTGGGAAAGGTCAATAGCCTCTGTGCAAGTTTTGAGGGGAGTTAGTCTTGGGGTGGCTACTGGGTCCAACTCTCCGGGTGGCCAACATGAAGGTTTATTGAATTGCTTGCAGGAAACGCAACTTGAAATGACTTTCTTGGTGCTTCTGCACTGTTCTGGGTGGCAGTCGATCGAGTTGATGGCGGGGTGATGGTCCGGCTGTCAGAGGGGAGTCCCGTCATTAGAACTTCATCAAAATGACTAAGTGTTTGGATGAGTGAAAGATGCATATGTGATCTTGCAACACACACATGCATGACTCGAAGATAAGAAGACTGAAACCATCCAAAAACATATGTACAACATGAATGATCGACAGTGTAGGCAATAAGCATGACATTTGTGATTGATTATTTATCGACCATGACAATGCTTGCACGACAGTGAATGTGACTTCGTGTGTGATTCTGACAGATGTTTTCATAGTGAACATAACATGTACACATGAAGCGAAGACCTTGAGCATGGCCAAAACATGGTCGCAAGCATGACATTGTCATCAACATGCAAAAGCTTAGATGGAATGAACAAACAAGGTGGGTGCGAAGGCTCACACGAGCTCATGGAGCGAACCCGAGTGTATGCAACCGTTAAGTGAAACTCTCATAGGAGGCTCTGAAATTAGGTGCAGGCCAAAATTTTGGAGGGTGGTTGTAGCCGCTACAACACCTACATAACAATATCATAATAGAAATGTAATCACTCAATATCTAGGGCTTAATAAGGAATTTAAGGGTTAAAATGGGGCTTATATAGGGCTTAGCATTCCCCTCCACTTAAAATAAGCATTTTCCTCAACACTCAACTAATTTCCAATGATTCTGCAAAAAAAATGCATTTTTCCATGACATCGCTTCCATTGGTAGGTTCTTCCGTTTGATGATGTACTCCAAAATTGCTATGTTACTTTACTTAATTCTTTTTTCAAGGACTGTTTCTATTTATAGTATTATTTTCCCTTCTTCTTGTATCTCTAGTACACTTCCTGACTTCAAATGTATACGTGGTCATGATATCGATTAGGTTGAATACCATTAGGAATTAATATGAATACCTTAGGATTAGTGTTGATAGAATTATGGAGATTCCCTAACATATATGATTTTTACATTTAAACATTTAGTGAACGTAATTATGCCATTACACACTGGTGTCCCTTTTTACCAATTTTGTCATTCCATTAAAGCTTATCACTTTAGAGGGTTTCCCTTGGATACCTCTAAGTAATTTCCTTTCCTTCTAAGGTAAAACTTATTAATATATCTTGAAAATTAAATTTCATTATTCCCAATGATTTTAATATTATACCTCCTATAAAACATAAACACCACCCATTTATATTGCAATTATGGGACTTTGCAACAAATACTCCCCTATATTGGTTTTAACACTATATCACATGAACATGTTACGGCGCCTATATCTGTGATCATTACTTGAAACTTAGGTGAAGGATATATGAAACAATTGAGAAAATTTACTAATTTGTAATTGATCAAGTTATGAGTATTTCCTAGATCAATCCATATTGTTACCTTTTTATTTTAAATTTGATGTATCCTTCTATCTTGAGGGTTTGTAGAGTATTGATGCTAACCGATGCATGAAAGGATATTGTTGTAGTATCTTGTCGCTCTAGATCTTGTGACTCTTCCAATTCTTGATCTTCTTCATCTTAAGGGTAAATCTAGAGCTATTTATTCCCAATACATTTATTCCCCTTAGTATACTTGTTGTCATAGTTGAAACATAGTATTGTTTCTCTCCTTTCATCCATTTTTTGAGGGGTCAACCCCATCGGTTTAGTAAAGGGAGCATGATCTTCATTATAGTTATTAGTGACATATTTTCTATCAGCCATATTTTTACTTTCAACTTTCCTTGGCAAACTGAAAGCATGATGTAGATATTTAGGTTCAAAGAAACACCTCATGTTGGTTTCTTTTCTTTAATGTTCCCACAAATAGGTCTAACATATTATCCTTTGAAATATCCTTTAGTTTGACACTCAATTTTTGGATTTGTTGAATTTGATTTGTAACTGGACCTTTTTGTTTAAGATTTACCAATTGACTAAAGAATGTATTTCTCTTAATATATCCATAATGTGCTATCAATTCCTCTATAAAAATGGACCACAATATAATATAATCCTTTTTCCTTTTGCAAAGCCATCAATACCATACATGTTCGTCTTGTTATAAAACATGGATGCATTATTTCCATTTTTAAAGGATGCTACTTGGTGTAGATCTAAGTATCGTTCCATCTGAAATATCCATCTTACAGGATCGTTACCTTCAAACTTCCTCATACCAATATTTGGAATGTAGCAGTTCCTTGGTGTTGAGTTAAAGCCTTGATTATGTGGATCATGGATTGAAATTCATGATTATGGTTCAGTGATTTAATGTTTATGCTCCCCAATTGTGATATCATACTACCCATATGAGATTGATTCTCAACACCCTAATTCTCCTTATGTTCCCGATTTCCTTGGATCTCCACATCACTTTTAGTAAGCCTCTCCAAGAGAAGATTTTCCATGGAAATCATGGATTTTTGTATTTCTTCCTTATTATCATTCATCTTCATTTCTATTTCTTCCTTTCCATTCATCTTCTTTCTATTCCTTCCTTATTTTCATTGATCTTATTTTCCATTTCACTTTTAAGCTTTTCTTGAGAACCTAAGAAATCAACCTTTTTCAAAATACTACCATCGAGTTCATTAATTTTGTTCTCTAACCGAGATAACCTAAATTCTAAGTCTTCACTTTCTTCATGAACTAATGATGAGCCTTCAATAGATTTAATTAGTCTAGTAGCTTTCTTTCGAGGCATGTTGGAAAATAATAATAACATTGCTCTTTATTAAACCTTTTAGTAAAAAGAAAGGGGTCTTCTAATAAAAAATTACATCACTAGTAAGTTACATACCTTAATTTGATGAATATAAGAATGGTTGAAGTTTTATTAATATATATTTGAAATTTTAGCCCTTCTAGATATGAAAATTTGTTCTGTAATACTCTGATGCATCTCTTTTGCAATTCCACAAGTGTGAACTCAATTTGATGTGTCAAGTGAAAGTTATGGTACTTTCCCAAAACTTTCTTATTTTTGGTCTCTTCGCTTGGATAAATTTCTATAGTGTGCCACACATCTAATTACTCAAATATAATTCTAAAATTTGTACCCAAGTACTTTTTTATGTCTCCTAAAATAATTGAATATTTCATGGCCCGAAAAGTCCCAGATATGAAGATATAGCAAAAACACCAAGTTGACATGTTTAGGATTTATTTAAGGAATGTTCACAAACCTTAATTTCCATAGGGTATAACTACAAAAGTATAGAAAACCAAAATATGAAAATTGAACCAGAAGTTCCACAAGATTCCGCCTTAGTATGATCCAAGTTTCACCTTTTGAAACATCACATATAAAACAGTTATTGTGAAAATTCCAAATTGTCATGTTGGAAACTGATTTCACGAGCATCTAGGAACCTGTAAATTTTTTGAGCATATATCTGAATTTATAGTGAACCAATATCTAAAATTTAATCCATATTTTAAAGTGGATTTTGGGTCAACGTAGTCCAATTTTCATGATTGAAACCTTATAGAAAAATATTTATAGCAAAAATGTTGAACTGACCTATTTGAGATAGATTTTAGGAGCATTGAGAAACCCAAAATTACTTGGAACATGTCTCTAAAAATGTAGTGAACCAAGATCTGACATTTGAACCAGAAATTTTTGACGATCTCCTCTCAATATTCCAAGTATCACCATCTGAAACCTATTAGGAAAAAGGTTATAGAAAAAAAATCCACAATGACCTATTTGAAGCAACAAAACCCTAGGACCATGAGCTTTGATACAAAATGTTACGATCCTTGCACCTTAGAAATGATAAGAAAATAATAATTATAGCTTTGTTTGAGGGGGAAGCCTCATTTTATAGTGAAGACTATGTACAAGACAATATCTAATGATCATAGTACTAGGTTCCCTTAGTGTGTGTGTGTGTGTGTGTGTATATGTATATGTATATGTATATATGTTATATGTATATGTATATATGTATATGTATACTATATGTATATATTCTTATATATATATATATATATTATCTATATATATATTATATAGTAATATATATATATATATTATATATATTTATTATATATATATATATTATATATATATATAATATATATATATATATATATATAATTATCTATATATATATATACTATATATTATAATATATATATTATATATATAGTATATATATAAGAGGCAAGGGGGTACAGTCATAATAAAATGGGAACTGCATGAGGAGTTCTATACTACCTAAAAAATAATAATAGATATGAAATCACTTGATATATATGGCTTAATAAGGGGTTTTAGAGTGAAAATGGGGCTTATACAGGGCTTAACATTTTTTATGAAAAATTATGGAAAAAATGCTTCTCCATTAATGTTGCAACTAAAAATGAATGCCTTTCTTTGCTATGAGGTTACTAAATAAGACTTCTTAGCTTTAAAGGGTGTCATTCACATGAATCTAATATTAGTAATTTTATATTTTACTCATAATTTTTCCTTGGAATGTGATGCCTCACATAGGGGTCTTGGAATAATATTGATGCAAAGTTCCCTTTAGAATTCACTAGTAAGTAATTATGTGTCAATGATTTGGGTAAATCCATGTATGAGAAAGACATGATGGCCATATTTCATAGTAAAGACCTAGCATCCATATCTCATAAGGTGACATTTCTAGATAAAGGATGACCATCATATTATAATGTGCTTTCTAAAAAAAATGGTTATCCTCACCAAAGAAACATAAGTGGGTCACCAAACTATAGGGGTATGCTTACAATATTATATATAAGAGGGTAGATAAAATGTGGTAGTTGATACATTATCTTGTCAATTTGAGGAATATGGATCCATATTTTCCTTATATTTACCCATTCTAGGTTAACTTGAGGAAGCTTGTCAAGAGTGGCTAGAAAATGATAATATCATTTGACTCATCCACATGCTTTAAGAACATTTCAATCCTCCTAAAATTTATACATGGAAGCTAGATACATTGAAATATAAAGGGAACATTGTCCTAGTCAATAATTCTTTCTTAAAACAAAGAATTTTAGAGGACTTTCACTCATCA
Organism: Pinus taeda; assembly: GCA_000404065.3. Taxonomy (NCBI): domain Eukaryota; kingdom Viridiplantae; phylum Streptophyta; class Pinopsida; order Pinales; family Pinaceae; genus Pinus; species Pinus taeda. The sequence goes on from APFE031705664.1 coordinate 238,119, forward strand.
CCTACAATAGGCCACTTTGGATCTCATAAAACATATGAATTAACTAATCTCTCATTATTTTGGGAAGGCATGAGAAATAAAATCTAGGAATTTGTGGAAACCTATGATTCCTACCAAAGAAATAAGGGGGAGATAATAAAGTTTGTAAAGTAATTATAGCTTTTGTTTATTCGAACACATATATCAGATAAAATAGCTATGGATTTTACAATGGGACTTATGAAGGAGGGAAATAAATTCATTATCATGGTGACAATGGATTATTTATCTATCCTTACCACATCCATTTACCCCCTCAGTTGCACAAATATTTCTTGATCATAAATTTAAGTTATGTGGCATTCCAACTTCCATTGTGTTGGGTCGAGATCCTACCTTCATTAGAAATTTTTAATAAGAGTTGTTTAAGTTGTAAGGTATCTAGTTGAGAATGAGAATTACATATCATCTCTAAATACATGGTTAAACTAAAGTAGTCAACATGTGTAGAAACCTATTGGAAATACTTTTCCTATAGAAAACCACATTAGTGGGCACAATGGATTCCTCTCACAGAATCGTTGTATAATGCCTCTTGCCATAGCGATACTAAAATGAACCCATATGAAAATGTATATGGCTGAAAATAATTTTCAATCCCTTTTTATTTAAAAGGGACCTCCGAGGTTTAGGTAATGGATCACACACTCCACATTATAGAAGTCATTCTTGAGATACTAAAGGAAAATTTGGTATGGATCAAATTAGAATGAAGCAACTAGTGGACCAATATTTCTCTAATTATTCATTTGTGGAGATAAAGTGTTCCTTGTCCTTTGAACCTATAAATATATGTTAATATATGAAAAAATACCATATAAATTAGCACAATTTTTTTTATGGATCATATGAGATAATTAAGTGCATTGGATAAGTAGCATATAAACTGGTTTTTCCAACCCACTCCAAGATCCATCCAGTGTTTCATGTGTCTTGTTTAAATAAGGTCATGGAATTGAAGTGCAAGGGGAAAAACAAATTACTATAACTTTATTAAGAAGGATCCATTTTGATTTAGATGATTGGTGAAGTATTAATCCAACAGGAAAATATGTCACCCAAAAATTCCAGATGGGAAGTAGCCATGATTTTGCAACAATTTCCTCAACTTCAACCTTGAGTATAGATTTGAAGGGGGAGGTTCCTACCCTAAACTCCCTACTCTAGGCCAATTATGAGTTAGTTAATTGTTTTATGCACCCATCCTCTTTAAATAAGGCCAATCAGATAGTATTGGATAACTTTTAATGTAAAACGATCCACTTTATTAGGTCCATAGAGTAATTGGTCGCCATTAGTGATATAACCACAAGAGGTTAACCTTTTTCTATTGGAAAACATTTTAAAAATATATGAGATTATGGTATGTTTGTCTTGTGTTATTTTATTAATATCTCTCCTTGATGAAAGGCCACCCCACCTTAAGAGGTAAGTGAACAATGTTTCCTTCTTTAGTTTATCTTAATATAGGGGTATTTTTTACATCTATCATGTTATTGTCTCTTATATCTGGTTATTGCAGTTATACTCTATATACATGGTTGTGTTTCACATTTAAAGTTTAAGTAATTTTTAAACTTTATAACAACTTTATGAGTCTAGGAAAAAGAAATATGAGACTTTCCATGCTTAAGGACTGTGTGATTTCATGATTTTCAAAGCTAGGAAATAATTTCAATTTTGAATATAGGTTAGACATTTTCAAGCCCACAATCCAAGTCTTATTCACCCCTACATATTTTTTTTCCAAGATAATGGTCTCATGAAGTGCTTATAGAGGCTTTCAACCCAATCCCATGCTTATTATGCCTTTAGATAGAACTAGAATTGATGTTTAAGGGACTTAGTTGGATTACATAGGGAACATGCATGTGTAGTAAAGAAAAAAAATTAAATCATTTTTCTTGTAACAAGGTTGTCATGCATAAGTGACAAAGGAAAGTGATGGCCCTGAGTATTGTAGAAACAATGCTACAACACCCAAGGGTCTTAGCCTTACTTATCAACTTGGGTGATCGCCCTCAGCATTACAGCAACAATGCTACAACTCCCAAGGGTATCAACTTTAATTGTAAACCTAGGGTTCATACAAACTTAAGAGGGGCCGACAGTAAATGTGTAGTAACTACCATCTCTTTCTTTCCTTTACTTTTATATAGATGGAGGTACTAAGATGAAATTTGATTATACAGAGACCAATATAATTGTTCTATGCTACAAGAAAGACTTGAAATTGTAGGAATGAAAGAAAATAATAAAATCTATGTTAATTTCAATGAAGGAAAGAAAACCATCCTAATTGTAATGAAATGAAACCATACCTATTATACAATGTAAGGAAAACAAACACACTGGTGAAGTAAAATCTTGCAAATAGGAAACCCTAATTCTACAGGGAAGGAGAAATTTCTACAAAAATATAGGTCAAGGTATCTACTTGATCTCTCTACTTATAAATTCAATTCTCAAGGTTCTAGGGACGTTGTAACACATCAAAGAAGGTGAATCATATTTGGATGTGAATCTAGGCAAGTTTCAAAGGTAAATTACAAATTGTTACAAGAGTCTCTATTTTGCTACAGGAGATATCCCAACAAGCAGTAGAATGTACTAAAGGCGAGGTTGGACAATGAAATAAGATAAGAATGGATAAGAAAGGATAAGGAACACATGCATAATTCATCACATCAATGATGGTAGGGTTTACTTAGCAAGATACAATTTTGTAGTGTTTTTTGTAGCCACAAAAAAAAGGGATTGTGCATACACAGTGAAACAATAAATGATGGACAACGAATAAAAAATATTAAACAAAGTGAACTAAAACACATAAACAATAATGCCACTTGATCTATGTAACCATTATCGAGACCATCATCTGATGCTCAGATGCTTTGTAAAGAAAGAGTGTTCATAAATCATATAGCTAACCATGTATACAAGAAATATTAATAAATAAACAATAGAAATGATCAAATACAGAAATAGTAATGTTATGGAAGGGGTATTGAGAACCTGGGGTGGGGCCAACCCAAGGAAGACCATAACCCTGAAGGAGAAACAAAATAATAACTAAAACTAGAGATTATTTCCATCAATAAAAAAGTTTCTTGTACATGGAAAAGGTTATAGAAATTTACTAAACTTCTCCTAATACTCTTATGCTGCTATTCTATAGCTACTTCCTACTTCATTTTTCTAGGCTAATAGATCCCTTTATTTATACAAAATGGATAGGGAACATCCTCCTTGAGGAGAGGACTGCTTTCTCTCCAAAATCCCTAAAAATATGGATCATGTTTCTGGGGTCACAACATAGTAGTGGGAAGGAGTATTTATTATCCCAAACTAGCCAGGTTGTAAGTATTTTGTAGTAGGGAGAAGGCCCCATGAATATTTGTGGTTGAATCCCCTTGAAATATATGTAAAATCCCCTTAATATCTTTCACAATAATCATGTTATGCACATAAAGCATGAAACATATCCTTAACCCTCCTAAGAATATATTGAGCTACGAAAGTGTTATTAAGTGCAAAATGGAAGGGCTAATGTAGCTTTGATGTGATTGGGAGTGGTTATATGGGCCTTATGTTTTACCTATTTTGGAGGCCCATCATACCCCCCTACTAAAGTTGTTTCTCATCCTTTGAACAACCCACTACTCCTTGTTCCTCTCTTTTTCCTCATTCATTTCTTTGATAACATGTTTGACATTCCATGTTGTGTTAGGAAACCAACTCACAAAAAGATAAGAAGATAGATCAATGCCTTAGAATTCAGCCTCTTCAAGGGGGCAACCTCTTTTACATTACACAAATGAACAATTCTTAGATGATTCAGATGAAAAAACCTCCTTTCTATACATAGGAGTCTAAGGGGACACAATATAACCAAGCTAACCTAACAATAATAATATAAAGGCACAAAAAATAACAATAGTGGGATTCTATGGGGCACAATAATAACAATATGGGGACAATAGGGGCACAACAATAACAATAAGGGATACAATGACAATAGTAATGGGGGAATCACTAGTATTATAGGGACCCAACATGCCCCTCTCCCTCAAAAAGGTGTTGTCCTCAATGCCTGAGTAGTTATGGGTACTTCTGTATAAAATTCTCATCCTCCCATGTGGAATCTTCAACAGGTAAGTTCTTCCACTTGATGAGATACTCTAAAATTGATCGATTTCGTAGCTATCAAGTTCTTATTTCTTTGATTGCTTTAGGTTCCAATATGATTTTTCCTTCCTCATCAAGTTCTGGCAACATTGTTTGAACTGGAATCTTGTCACCTATAACCTTCTTCAAGCATGACACATGGAAAATTGGGTGCACTCGGGAAGTTGCAGGAAGTTCCAATTTGTATGCCATAGTACCTATCTTTTGCAACACCTTGTATGGACCATAATACTTTGGTGATAATTTATTATCCTTCTTAGTTTGCTTGAGGGACATTTTTTATATGGTTGTAGCCGTAGGAATACCCAATCACCTACATCATTTTTTTTTTCATTATGATGTTGATCTGCCTGCTGTTTCATTCTATTCTGTGCCAAGGTAAAGTTATCCTTTAAGAGTTGGAGAACTTGTTGCTGATGCTCGATGTGATTTCCATTGCTTGAACCTTAGAATTTTCTCTTAAATATGATGTGATGGATGGTGGATCATATCCATAAAGTGACATAAATGGGGTCATTTTTGTTGCAGTATGGAAGAAAGCGTTATACGACCATTCATCCAGAGGCAACCATTTGACCCATTATATTTGTTTATCAGATACAAAGAAACGAAGATATCCTTGCAAACATTTGTTTACTATCTTAGTTTGCCCATCAGATTGAGGATGATAAGATGAGCTACCAGCTAACTGATTCCCAAGACAAGAAAATAATTCTGTCCAAAAATTTACAGTGAAAGTGGGATCTCTGTCACTTACAATAATCTTTGGGCTTCCATGTAGCTTTCGAATTGTTTCCTTAAATGTAGTAGAAACTATACTCGCTTTAAATGAATGAGATAATGCACAAAAGTGTGCATACTTAGTAATTCTGTCAACTATCACCATGATAACACTCTTTCGTTCGGACTTGGGTAAACCTATGATAAAATCCATTGAAACCTCCTCCCAATGTTGGCTTGGAATGGATAAGGGTTGTAATAGTCCATGGGTCTTAATTGTTTCAACTTTATTTTGTTGGCAAACCAAACATTCCACCACAAACTTTTGAATATCCGATTTAAGGCCATCCCAAAAAAAATCCTTCTTAACCCTCTGGTAGGTTTTTAGAAATCCTGAGTGCCCTCCTAATGGAGAGGTGTGCAATTCCCTAAGAATCTTTTGTTTGAGTTGGGAATTCTTACATAAGTATAACCAATCCTTGTACCATAACGAATCATTTTTCCAGCTAAATGTATCAGATGTACTGGGATCTTGTTGTATCTTTTGAAATGAGTGCCCACACTTCCTCATCATTCTTCCATTCATCCCTTGCTTCGTTTATCCAATCTAGTTGGATAATAGAAATGGCACAAATAAATGCTTCCACATCCTCATCCTTTCTTGAGAGTGCATCCACGACAACATTTTTATTCCCTTTTTTGTAGATGATTTCAAAGTCATAGCCCAACATATTTGTGAACCATTTTTGCTATTCTTCTAAAGATAATCTTTGTTCCAAAAAGTATTTAAGACTATCACGATCTGTGTTTACCTTGAAGTGTCTTCGCATTAGGTAGGGTCGCCATTTCTTAATTGCATGTAGTATTGCCAACATTTCCTTCTCATAAATAGCTTTGTGTAAATATTTTCTTTTGATTGGACGACTTTCGAACTTGCATTAAAACAACAACAATTCCATTTCCTGAGGCATCACATTCCACAATAAAGGTTTTTGTGAAGTCCGATGTAGCTAAGACTAGTGCTTGGCACAATGCCTCTTTAAGATGTTCAAAGGCATGTGTTGCTTCTGGAGTCCATGAGAATGCATCTTTCTTCAATAATGTTGTTAGAGGTGTTGCTATTCTCCCATAATTCTTAACAAACTTGTGATAATACCTTGTCAACCCGAGAAATCCTTGTAGACGCTTTATGGATGTGGGGATTTTCCATTCCTTAATGGTTTTAATTTTGCTAGGGTCTACCTTAACACCTTCATGAGATACAATATGACCAGATATTCCACCTCTTGGACTCCAAAGAATTTGGATCTTTTTGCATATAATTGTTTCTCCTCCAATAGTTGTAGCACCCTGTCAACATGTTCACCATGATCCTTCAAAGACTTGCTGTAGATTAGTATATCATCAAAAAATACTAACACAAATTTTCTAAGGAATGGTTTGAAAATTGAATTCATCAACCCTTGAAATGTTGAAGGTGCATTGGTAAGGCCAAAAGGCATGACCAAAAATTCATAATGACCCTCATGAGTTATAAATGTTATTTTTGGAATGTCTTTAGTCTTCATTCTGATTTGATGATATCCTGAACGAAGATCCAACTTGGTGAAGTAAATTGATTGATGCAATTCATCCAATAATTCATCAATGACAGGAATGGGAAATTTATCTTTAATAGTGAGGTTGTTGAGCTCCCTAGAATCTGGACACATGCACCATGATCCATCCTTCTTGTGAACCAATACTACTAGACTAGAGAAAGAACTTTGACTAGGTTGAATTATACCAGCTTCTAACATTTCTGCAACCATACGTTCAAGTTCACTCTTTTGGGCATAGGGATATATGTAAGGCCTAATGTTTGGTGGAACAATTCCTAGAATCAAATTGATAGCATGATCATGATCACGAATAGGTGGGAGGCCTTTGGGAGTCTCAAATACCTTGGAATGATTGTCCAAGACATTTTGGAGATCTGGAGAAATGGATGATTTTGATGTGGGAACCTCTAATGAATATAATTGTGCAATTATGCCTCATTGTTTTTCTTTAGAAGCTTTGTCATTCCATTGGAGTTGATTATCTTTCCCGGTTTCCCTACGATACCCCTTAATTCAACTTCCTTTCCTTCTGAAGAGAATTTCATTAAAATTTCTTGAAAATTAAAAGCTATTGTACCCAAGGGTTGTAGCCATTGGACTCCTAGTACAACATCAACACCACCTATTAGAATGGAAAGCATTGGGCTATTCAATACATATTCTCCCATGGATAGCTTGATATTATGTCACTTTCCTGAGCAATTTATGGTTCCTCCACTTGCAACCATCACTTGACACTCTGGTACTCGATATAGGAAGCAATTCAATTCTTTGGCTATCTTATAATGAATAAAATTATGGGTCCTTCCCGAATCAATCAACACTATTACCTTTTTCTTCTTGATATGCCCTTCTATCTTGATAATTCTGAGGAGTGGTAATTCCAACCAATGCATTACAAGATATGGTCGGATTCATTTCTTCTTTTCTAGGTTTTGTTCCTGGTGTATATCCTCTTCTTTTTACATTTCTTATTCCTTTTCTTCCTCCTCTTCACAATCTATGTAAAATAATTTCTTCTCGGCACACTTATGATCTTTAGTGTATTTGCTATCACAAATGTAACAAAGTCCTTTTGGTATTTTTTCTTCCAATTGTTGTGGTGCCAACCTTATAGGTTGTGGATGGCTAGGGGCAACAACACTTCCATATTTATGATTGTGAGTGGTAGACTTGTTGCCATAATTTTGCTTTCCATTTTTCTTGCCAACCTGAATGCCTTCTCCAATGAATCTAGTTCCCAAAGGTGAACCTCATGTTGGATGTTATCTTTTAAAGTCCCTATGAAAATACCAATCCTATTCTCCTTTGGAATATATTTTACCCCTATATTCAATTTTTGGAAGTCCTCAATGTGCTCCATCATTGAACCCTTTTGTTTGAGATTTATCAATTGGCTAAAAAAAGTGTTGCTTTTTGTATCCTCATAATGTGCTATCATTTCATCCATAAAAATAGCCCAAGTGACAATTTGTTTACAAGAGCAAAGCCATCGATACCATACAAACTGATTTGGTTCCAAATATAAAGTTGTAATGTGTACCTTTTGGGTGTTTTGCACATTATGGAGATCGAAAAATTGCTCCATTTGTAGTATCCATGTTGCAGGATCCTTGCCATTAAACTTCCTCATATCGATCTTTGGAACATGGTGGTTCTTTGATCCAACGTTAGAGTCTATGAAATCATGACTAACATTTATTTTATTCTCATCATGAGTTTCCTCTACTACCCTTTCTCCATTAGTAAGAATTTCTTGTAGAAACTTTGTTAAATCTGTCTTCAAATCTTCCATGCCTGTATTCAAATCTATGTTCAAATCATCCATCTTAGTTTCCATGCCATCCATCTTAGCTTCCACATCATTCATCTTAGCTTCTATGACTTTATTTAAACTGTCCATCGTAGCTTCCATGCCTTTCTTTAAACCATCCATCTTAGCTTCTACATCTTTCTTTAAATCATCCATCATAGCTTCTGTTACTTTTTGTGTGAGTGACATTTGTTGTACTTGGTATTGTAATTTTGATATATCATTTTGCATTTCTTCATGAGTCATGCTAGAGATTTCAGGTTGCTTACTAGGTGTTTCCATTTTCTTTCTTCGAGGCATCAATTATCGATAATAATGCTTCACTATGCCCTTTGAATTCCTTCAAACAAATTTTTCAAACCAAGCTTATGCAAAAATTGAAAAAAAGAACTACACACTTTTTTTTTCACTTTGTAGGAACTTGATATTGAATCTGATGTATTTCTGTAATTTTATCTCCTCCCGTTCTGAAATCGTGATTTGCATCATCTCTCTATGTCCTCTTTCCAATGCCACCAGTCTAATCGAAATTGGACTCTCTAAGAAATATTTATGCACAATCTCCCAAGATGACCTGATTATATACCTTTTTAGAAGAGTGAACTTGTATGAAGTGCCACGTGTCACTGTTTCGACCTTTGGATTAGAAAAATATATACAAGAAACTATCGTCGGTCCTCTTTCTGTAACTTCTTATGAAATTTCAACCTGATGCTTAGAGAGACAATTATGACGATTTTCCCCAGGTGACCTGTTTGGAATGTAATTCAGCGGTCTGCAAAAACCCTAACTTCCTCAGACTATATCTTTGAAAATATAGTGATACAAGATTTGAAATTTGAAGCTGAGGTTCAGACTGATTTCTTCTCAAATGAGTTTTTGTTTTAGCTTCTAAAACTTTGTAGCGAAAGAGTTATAGCAAAAATCCCATGATGAACTATTTTAGTTTAAATTCTAGAGCTTGCAAAAACCCTAACTTCCTCAGATCATATCACCGAAAATATAGAGAGACAAGCTCTGAAATTCAGACCCGAGGTTCAGCGCGTTTCGTCTGAAATGAGTTTTTTTTTTCTTCTGAAACATCGTAGAAAAAAGCTATAGCGAAAATGCCATGATGACCTATTTGGAGCAATGAAACCCTAGAATCCAAAGCTTTGATACCAAATGTTAGGAAAACAACTCACAAAAAGATAAGAAGATAGATCAACGCCATAGAATTCAGCCTCTTCAAGGGGGAAACCTCCTTTACATTACACAAATGAACAATTCTTGGATGATTTAAATGACAAAACCTCCTTTCCATACATAGGAGTCTAAGGGGAAACAATATAACCAAGCCGACCTAACAATAATAATATAAAGGCACAAAAAATCACTAGTATTATAGGGACCTAACATGTTGAGTTGGAGGTGGTTGTGTCTATTGAATGGAAACCTACATTCTCTTCAATGTACTGTCACTCCCTTGTTTTCTCTTTCTAACTCTAATGTTCCTGAAATCCTAATAGTAAGGGTGGATTGAATCTAAGTCCAATCCATTGGACCCCTATCTTCTGAATAATCCTCTTATACAAAGGAGCCTTGGAAAGTGTAGCTTTTAATCCACTGTGGCTCTTTCAATTATTCATCCATGGTTCTTTTCACTTCTTCATCTTTGACCTCCTCATTGCTTAACCAAGATGCTAGGGAAATTAATTACGCATCTCCCAATTATGGTTTTGGGTCCCATGTGGTTAGATCTGGAAGCACGAGATTGTAAAGATAAAATTTAGTAACCTTGGCCTTGTCTTCTATGCTGCATTATAGGAAAACGTCAATGAATTCATTTACTTTTTGAAAAGGGAGAGCCCCTTTTTGTGCAAGCATTTTTATCTGAAACTAACACGATTTCTCTTTGAGGAATAAGGAGAGGTATTTGAGGGTTGCCTACAATTGACTACCTCTAAAGAGAGGTGTGCCATGTTGTCCACAGATGTTTCCAAAGTTACAACCTGAGTGTCCATCTCTTGTAGGAATATTTGAGTTTGCTACAATTGGTTTTTCAGTTGTTTGATTTCTTTTTACAAGTGTTCCCTTCTGTTTTCTTCATCAGACCTTATGAGTTCCATTTATTCTCCCATTCTCCTCATTTCATCTTTCATCTTTGTGATATTAGCGACACCTTTAGATTGGGAGATCCTCTTCCATCAATGAGTATCACCTTTTCTCCTACTCTTTCATGAGAATTAACTATGGTGCTAGATGTACATGAAGCGTCCTTCATGTCTCAATCCAAAAGAAAAAGGAGGGGGGTCTCCTTGGAGTTGGTTGGTTCACTGTTTTAGTCTCCTACAATTCTCTAGAGTGTTCCTATAGATGATCATATTTCCCCTCTGACTATATTTTCTTCCTCATTTCCTCAAGAGGTGTTTGTATTTGCATTGTTAGTACCTTTGGTGCCTTTAATTTTTTCTCCTTTACATCATAAATATCTTATTTTTCTAGGTTAGGGGTCTCTTCAATAATGATATAAGTGAGAGAATGAGGCCTTTTATTGACACTATAATGTACCCTAATGTTTTTTTGGTTTTGATGTAAACAATATTTTGGGTAGGTCTATTATTTGGCTTCGTGAGAGTGCTAAGTGCTATCAATGTAGCTATAATTTCCTTTTCTTCTTCTTCCAAGAGTTCTTTCCTTTCTCTTTGTGCTACATGGCTTGCGACTTTCTTTTCTTTCCTCTTTTTAGTTTTCATCTTTTATGGGTTTTCGACCTCTACTTGATGTTCTGTTGGTTCTTCTTGAGGTTGTTCCAATTATGTCTGGGGTTTTTCCATTTCTTGCTAAGGTTCTTCCAACCTTGTATGAGGTTTTTTCAACTCTGTTGGAAGTTTTTATAACTCCATATCAATAAATTATACCTAGGGAATGGGGAATTGAAGATGTTATAATGCATCCATTCCTATTAATATAATCATACCATGATGGGCCATGTAATTTTGTTTACCATATTGACCTTGGTGCTCATACCCTTTAGGGATTGGAGGAGGAAATATGGGACACTTAACTGCTCATGATTTGGTAGATCAACTTGAAATTTTAGTTGGTAGAGGAATATAAATTGTTAATCATACATTATGGTTAGTCTTCCCTCACAAGAAATATACTTAAAAAATGGTAAGCTATTTCATCCCAGGGGTAAGGTAAGCTTTCCCTTCTGATCCCATTCTTATCCTCATCTGGTAGCTCATTAGGGAGGAAATTTCCTCTCTTTGTATTGATAACATCATGCCTTTCTTATTTACTACAATGTACCCCCTTTGGAAGGTAGTGAAACTATTTATTGAGTCTTCATCAACATATATTACCATCCATTTGATTATAGTGACTAGTCCTTGGCCCTCAGGGTGTTGTAAGTTCAAGGAAAACTCCAAGGCAACTTCATGATCATAACGTGTGAGCCTTTCAAGGAAGCCCATTCATTCAAAACTTTCTAAGATGGCCATGTCCTTAGGATTATGATGAATCTTGGTTATATTAGTTGGTTCTCTTTGGTTGAATCCCCCTCCCATGGTGTATGGAAATTTCTATAGGGGAATATTAGTTGTTTTCATAGGTTTAGGCAAGGGAAAATATGTTGTTATAGGAATCAGGGTTTCCTGTGGTAGCAGGGGATTATTCCTCGAAAGAAATGCACAACCCTCCAATTAGATTCAAAACTAACAACTGATTTATCTAATTTATATTATCCAATATGTTCAGAGGCATGAAAAATAGAGAGGTGAAAATATTGATTATTCCTTTGTTAATTCATCCTTTTGTTTACACAAAAATATAATGATTGGTAGTTTCAATAATTTAAGGAGCAGGATCAACACAAATTGTGAATGAAAATAAGGGAAATAGCTTATAATTATGGATATTGGATTGAAATTATCCTCTGTAGTCTTACTGAGGGCCCTTGTGAGCATTTTCAACAATTCCTTGTTTTTCCTATCACTACTTACAATTTTCTCTTGTAGCTATGAAATTCTAGACCTGATATCTTGTAGTGGTTTTTTGTAGCGAGGGAAATAATTTCATAAGATGTTGGAGGGGGAATAGGTGGTGAACTCTAAGTTGATATCTGACTTAAGTGGAAGTGATCCCAAGTGGTGGATGGAAAAGAGCTCAATAGACATTACTTGAATTGGTCCCACATACCACTTATATATCTTCGTGGCTCATACATAACTTTTATTTTACACAAAGATTAACCTTTTCAATGACCACTAGATTTTTCTCATTTTGATTCGTAAACTACCATAGATATTCCACAGGACAGTTCATCATAATAGATCTAATAAAATAATATTTATAAATTTAAAATATACACTATTACAATTTTATTTCTCTTTAGATTATTGTTAATTACATAAGCATGAAAATTAAAATCATGCAGAAAATAGAGAAAAATGAGATAAAAACTCACAAACCACATTTTGACACAAGATATAACCTAGGAAACCATTTCGCGAGAAAACCCAACTAGAAGGTGAGGTCGCTCTGCTCTCTTTATCTGAATAGGAAATGGTTGTGAGTACAAAAAAGTATGGCATGTGGTCTATGTGATACTACGATGCACATATACTATGTGATCTATCTACTATCCCTCTTGACTACTTTTTGTTATCTATGGAACAAATGCAGTCGAAAAGAATGGAACCCTTATTCCTCCTAGTGGCCTAGTTATAACACAACCTGATAGCCTACTAGTGGATAGGTTTGAAAACCTCAACTCTTTACTAGAGTTACAAAATAGGTTCTTCTAGAGCCTTCTTCCTCATAATCAAGTGTCTAGCCCTTATTCCATGAGTTATGGGGGTTGAAGTGGCATCCTCTCAAATTATGGTGGTGAAAATAGGAAGGTCAACGTTTGAGTGGCATAAATTTTGCATACAAACTCTACTTTTGGTGATTCTTGCACTATTGGAAAAGTATCTATGTGTAAAATGTGGAAAAAAAGGTCTATGATAAAGAAATAAATTTTTAATGCCAAAAAACATCATTTAATGCCACAAAATTTTCCTAGAAGTTTCCAAACCCCAGTTTGCCAAACTATGTCCCGCCGGTAAAAATGGTCTTTTGAGTTGATTCCTCCTCTTTTCCACTCTCAAAGAATTGATATGGATGAAAAAAATATAGTTATTGAATCAAGATCATATCCATCCTCTCACATATGGGAAGAAATTTTAGACAAAGTGGAGTATGTCTTAAAATTTGTCTGAGAGTTTTTCTAGTTTATCTAGCTATAAAACCTACTCCTTTTGCACAAATAATATTTTTTTATGCTCAAATGAATTCATAAAGTGAGTTAGATATGGTTTCCATACCTGATGTGTTACATTTTCATGAAAATGGAGGTTGTTTCTATGTATATGCAAGTGTTTGTATGGTGCTACTAGTCAAAAAAATAATCGTTTAGCAACATATAAGAAATCTTGTAGCTTCTTAGTCTTATTTTTTTAAAACTAGAGCTAGTGGTTGCATAGATGCTACTGGACCTATTGATATTATTTTTGGAGGTTGCAATTTTCTTTAGGAGTGTTTTTAGTTCTTTGCAGATTGAGCCTGTAGGATCCCTACAGGCTGCTACAAGACTGTGTAGTCTCCTATAGCAGTCATATAGGTCCCTAATTCTCAACAAAATTCCTTTCTAAAATCACACGAGGAATTGATAATTCATGGAGGAGATAATGGTGTTGATAGAGAAGGTTTTATTGTGACAATGGTGGAAAAGACAAGTAACTGAGCTATTGTAGAGTTGGAAATGACAAACAATGGAGGAGAATTCAACACTTAATTCATGGTGATGGAGGAGATGGATGTTAGGATGTCCTTGGTGGTTATCTATAGCTTATATGTAAGGAAATCCTTCTACCTGTAGTTTTTTCTTGAATTTGGGTTATCTTGTAGAATTACAAGACTTTCCTGTAGTAATTTAGGGAGGTTGAAGAAATTGTAAGGTAAAGAACAAATGATGGATTTTTTATATGGTGGATTATGAAAATAAGTGGAAAATATTGTAGGAGGCATGATTTGAGCCCACTTGGAGTGTTGGATTTGATGTATTGGGCGGAATATGTAGACTAAAGTTCTATGTTGTTCCTTTCCTGTAGTACCTACACACAAATTAAGGTGAGATAAAAGTATTTGTTTTTTTTTCTTCTTTTTTTCTCTCTTTTTATTTTTCTATTTTTCTAAGGCTTGCTAGCTACCTCCATATAGGTTTTTATCCATTGGATCTTCCCAAGTTCCTTGGAAGAGGTTTTCACCTGGGGCTCTTTATTTATTTTTTTCTCTTTTCTCCTTTTCATACTTATAACATACCTCATGGAGGTTTTTAACTAGTCGGTCTATCTTAAGTATCTCAAGTGCCTCAAAGAGGTTTTCACTTGAGGTTATCTCTCTCTCTCACTAAAGGAATGAATAGATTTGGAGCCTTGATGCTCTTAATAAGATTCAGTCCCTTTCTTCTTGAATTTGTAAACTCAACCCTCTCTCTCTCTCTCTATTTTTTCTTTGTTGATCAAGGAATGAATAGATTGGGAGCCTTGATGCTCTTAATAAGATTCAATTCCTTTCTTCTTGAATTTGTAAACTTAGCCTTATAGATGGTCTTCTTTCTGACTTTTAATTGATATCTATTTACCAATAATGGCAGTTGTTCCTCATTAATAGTCCTAATTCTGATTGAGCCATTGTCATAGCCATTGTCATAACACTTTTCAACCAAATAAGGCCCTAGTCATCTGGTTATGATCTTACCCTCGAAATATTTAAACCTAGAGTCATATAAGAGGGCCCAATCACCCTCCTAGAAGGTTTTGATTTTGATGTGCTTGTCATGCCAAATTTTTTTCTATATTTGGACTACTTCAATGTGTATTAAAATCTGCATTCTGTATTCATCTACTGCATATAATTGCTTCAATATTTCATCTTGTTCTTTAATTAGATCAATATCAAGCTTGGCTACCATCCTTAAAGTGTTATATTCAAATTTGATTGACAACAAATCTTTCTTATAGTAGAATAGCTCATAGGGTAAAAATCTAGTAGTGGTCTTCTAGGTGATGTTGTAGGCCCAGGTAGTCTCAATAAGTCTCTCTGACCAATCCTTTTTTCTATTTGTGATCACCTTGGTTAGATTTCTTTCTAATACTCAATTAGTAACCTCCACTTGTACATTTTCTTGAGGGTGATATCGAGTAGACATATGGTGTCAAATGTGGTGTTACTTCATTATTCCGTTGATAAGATTAGAGGTGAACTAGAATCCTTGGTATATCACTAATTCTCTTGGAAAACCAGACTTGTTGAGGATGTTTTATATTAGAAACTTATACACTTTATGTTTTGTTTCTACTTTTACCACCTTTACTTCAACCCACTTGGTTAGGTAGCTTGTGCAAATAATGATTTGCTTCTTCTGCTAAGATGGGAGATCAATGGTACCAATGAAGTCCATGCCCCACTTATCAAATGGTTCAAAATACACCTGAGGTTATAGGGGAATCTAATCCTTTAATGGCACCCATAGGATATATCATGAAAATCTAAGAGGATTCCATAAAATTCATCCTCCTTCACACATCTTATTAGAATCTAATTAAGCCCTAACTTGAAGGGGTTTCCCCCAATCGAAGTGTAAGAGGCACTCTTTTTGACAATATTTCTTTTCTCATCCAAAGATAGGTGAGGAAGAAACTGACTATTATATAGAAATTTGGTTATCTCAGAGAACCATGGAGATAAGAGTGATATGGAAAAGAGATGCTCATAAGGGAGTTGATCATCTACCACTTTTTCATATGAAGATAGGGTTAGTATACTGTTGCTCCTAGGTTTGCTAACAATAATCAAATCAAATTGTTTCAATAGTAATAACCACCTAATTATGCAAGCATTCACATATGGTTTATTTAGTAAGTATTTAACTGATGTATGATTAGTGTGCATGGTGACTTGATAATTAGTGATGTAATTTCTGAATTTGTTTAAAGAATGTGCATTGACAATAAATTCTTTTCTAGTTATTATGTAGTTAAGCTTAGCTCTAGATATTTTTTTCTATTAAATAAATTGCATAGGGATTTTAACTTCGAGTTGTCCTAGAGCTACCCCAATTTCCTTTTTTGATGCATTTATATGGATTTGGGAGGGAAATGTCTAGTTCATAACTCTAAGGAAAAGTTTTGTCATTAGTTTTTCTTTAATTTCCTCAAAACATTTTGACATAAATTTGTCCAACAAATCTCATCATATTTTTCTAGTAATAAAAATAAAGGAGAAGCAATTTTTCTAAAATATTTGATGAATTTGTGACAATATCCAACAAGGCCTAGAAAACTTCTAACATATATATATATATTTTAGGAACAATAAACTTTTTGATGATGTCTATTTTGTGAGGGTCCACTTGGATTCCTTTTGAAGAAAGAAAGTGCCATAAGACAATCCCTTCATTCATCATAAATAAACATTTATCGTGACTCAAGGAGAGGTTCATTTCTTTACACTTCTATAATACTTTGCATAAGTTTGAGAGAGCCTCTTGGAAATCATTCATGTAGGGTGTTAAATCATCCATGTAGATTTCAATTAAATCATGCACAAGGTCAGAGAACATACTCATAAAAACCCTCTAAAAGGAGGCAGGGGCATTACATAGACCAAATGGGAGAAATTTGTAAGAAACGGTTTCCCATGGACATGTTAATGTTATCCTAATGTTCATGGCTGATCTAGATTTTGTTGAACCCACATAACCCAACCAAAAAGGAGACATACATTTTTAGTGCAAGGACATCAAGAAATTGATCAATAAAGGGCAAGGGAAAATGATCCTGTATATTGGCTTTATTGAGTTCTCTATAATCAACATGAATTGTTTAGGTTCCATTCTTCTTAGGGACAATGACTAGGGTAGACATCAATTCACTATTCAAGGCCAGATAGATGAATCCTACATAGAACAATTTATGTAATTCATCTTTCACAATGTCTTTTAATGCATGGTTCATTCACCTTTGCGGCTAGTGAACATGTTTATGATCATCCTTGATGTATATGGTGAGTGCATACAAAATTATGGACTCCCTTCATCTCTTTATAGTCCCATGAAAATTCATGGACATGTTGTCCGAAGGCAGTGAGCAATTGTTACTCATGATCAAATGAGAGAAAGGGGTTGATTTTTATTGTTTTGAAGGGGTTGATATCTATGGATTTATATTATTTTTTTCACAACCAACAATTATCAAATGTACCCATGAATTTCCTTAAGAATATCCAAGCTACCCTATATTTGAATCTTCTTTTAAGCCATCAATATTCATGGTAGTCGGGTATTGGTTTTGTAGAAATTTATCAATCATATTATCTACATTGATTTTCCTGCTGTTAATGGTGGTTTCTATTGTAAATACGAGGTAGGATGATGAGGGTGAAGAGTCCTTTTATTCTTCTTCTTTTTCTACCCATTTTGGAAAGTCATCATAGCCAAGTGGTTGAGCTGGTGGGTATAATACAAGTTGTTTTCTTGATTTCCCATTGGTGTTCCTGACCCTACAGATGATGTATGGATCAACAGTGGCTAACCAAGTGTTATCATGGAGCCTCCTTATAATCATTTCATACTTAGTCATGTTTCTTGAGTGTTAAAGTCTTTCTTAAATAATTCTAAGTGTCGAAGTGACCTGAATTTACATGCTTATCTTGCCATGCGTGTATAGAAAACCTCTTATGAGAAAGCCTAACAATCAATGTGTATCCTACAAGTCAAGAACTGTGCAATGCCTAATGAGAGTGACTACACAGTCCCTAGTGATAGAGGTGCACAATCTTTATGGATAGTGCTTGCACAATTCTTCATGACAATCTTGAGTAGTCCTTGGATAAAGAGACTATGCAATCCCTATGGATAAAGACAATGTGAGGGTGTCCTTTGCATATAGTGATTGCATACTCTTTGTCGGCAATGAGAGTGTACATTTGGCTCCACGTTTCCTGACATGCCTCACCAATGTTAACTCTAATTGCGTGTCCACTCTCCCTGTATAAAGAGTCTAGCTCAGAGTTCATCCTTATGTTCATCTTTCAGTTTTGAATCTTGTGCACTATTGGAGTATAAGGATCATTTTCTCAGCCATGGTTGAAAATTCCCTATCATTTGGATGAGCTACTCAATTGTTGCTATTTCTTTCACAAGTTTTTCTTTTACCTTCTTTTTCTCTTACATGCGTTATTTTTTCTTGCACTGTCTTTTACAAGTGTTTCTTTTGCATACTTCCATTCTTGGATGTGTTGCATTCACTTGTTTTCACACATCTTAATAGCACCATGGAGCACCTCCTAAAGGAAGCTCCAACACACTCTCTTGCAATAATTGATGCTAGTTATCATTAGGACATGTGCTTGACACATTCTTATGGCATAACACACATTTTGATTGCAATTGACACTTGTGTCGTAAAAGCATATCCTAAGTGTGGCACTTGGAGATAAGTGTCACTTTATCGTCATTTCATTGTATACATGTTAATGTTAGGTACACTACATCTCTTGGTTATTTGTTTTATTTTATACGAATGTGAGATCATGTTTAGGACTTGTTCTATGCTCTTACTCTGACTCTCTTGCTCCATTAATCCCACACTTAGTCAATTTTGGAGTTTTCTTGGTCCTCTCAACTTGTACAATTCATAACTGGCCCCTCAACCTCCTCCGACTTTGCACTTCCCATTACTAATGCACAATGATAAGTCTTACCTCCTAGAACTACACATTGTTCAATCATACAGGAAAACCTCCTTCAACTATGCATTGCGCAATCCCAAAGCTTAGTCACTCCATTTTTCTAAATACACTTTCTCAATGTGCATTTCTTAATAAATTTTCCTACTATTGCACATTGTTCCCTTCTAGTGGATATTTAGGTCATTGTTGGAACCTTCCCATGCTCAATTTCACAATCCTTAGGTCCTTTCCCTCATCAACTATGCACTGTGCAATCAAAGTGCCCAAGAATGTCACTCTTGTCTCATGAACTTGCCCAATGAGCAATGCCTTGATCAACCCTACCTTCATTATGAATTATGCACTTCTAGTGGACAATGAGGTCATCCCTCAGTCCCCGTGAAGCTCAAATTCACAATCCCTACCTCCTCTTACTTAAGCACTACACATCTCCAGTTAGCAAACTCATCACCATTGTCTCCTAGAATTTCCTGTTGCACAAAACCTTGAAGATCCTCTCCTTATTGCACATTTGAAAATTTTAGTGGACAACATGGTCATCCTTTATTCACTCCTGAGCTTAATTGCACAAATCCTAGTTTATCTCTCTCAAAACCATTTCCCATTATGCCATCACAGTTAGTATATTGTATGAGAAAGCACATGTAAAATAGTTGATTATGGGACCGATCTTGTCTTGTCATGTGTGAATTAATTTGCAGGTGATATCATTGTACCGTGAAAATATTATGTCAAAGGGTTAGTAAGGAGAGGTCACAAGGAGGAAACTTGTCGAGAATAGACACAGAGATTTTATCATGCAATATTAAAGGAGCCTTGGACCAAGACAAAGAGATGACAACTCATGTTGATTTGGAAGGTTTCAACACTCATCTAGACCCTTTGGAGGGTGAATATGAAGTATAAGGAAATATCCATCATGGAGAAGTTGAAGTCGTATAAGTAAATATAAGAGCTTGGCATTGATGAAATGAAGTCTTATGTCACCGTCGCCAAGTCATGGCTTCTCAAAGTGTCACCACAAAAGTCATATGTGTCAGTGTATTTTTCCATAATTTGTGGAATATAATATTGTATTTCAAAGAAAATGAGAAAATTTAAAATATTTGGAAACACAAGGGTCCCACATGGAATGTGAAAAGTCGCTAGAAAGTTATAAAGTCATGTATAAGCTCAAAAATCACATAGGAATTCAAAAGCCACATGGGAGCTCAAGAGTCGTAAGGGAAGGTCAAGAGTCACAAAGGAGGTGGAGAGTCACCTCAATTTTTATAATACACCCTCATAGCTCAAGCAAAAATAATATTCACCTTTGCTTCTCAACCTTGTCATAGGAGATACGATCATTCTTTGGAGGAGAAAGTGGTGACTTAATGTTCCACTATTAGGTATAGTGTTGTAGCATTGTAATTGTGTATCTTAGGATTTCCACTTAAAATATGAAGCTCATAGAGTTGGTGCACTTTCATGCATATGTCGTGAATTATTGTAAGACTATTCTTTCATCCTTTATGGTGTATGTTTATATTTACACATACTAATGAAAATGCGCTATTTTGTTGGCTTTGGTATGCATCTTGTTGAATGTGTGTTGTTGCTTGCCTTTATGACCATTTTTATCTTATGTGTCTCTTTTAGGATAGCACTATTACTTTTCTTCTAGAGGCCCACTCTTCTCTATTTGTGGAAGAACATTATATACATTGCAATTGTATGCCTCATAGTGTCAACTCACTTGCCAATTTCAAAGGTTACTTTAGTAGTGTCTTATGTTGATAATTGTATCCAAGAAAAATCTGTAAGAATAATGGTGGTCAGGCCTGTTATTTGGATGGGACTCCTACTCCAAATAGTGTGAGGTCTAATTGAGACTTCATACCAAGGAGTCCCCCTTTGTTGTCATATTTCCGGCACCGCGAGTGTCTTCCTAAGGTGGGTGGGTGACCATTGAACTTGGACTTGGGTTGAAGGATATGGAAATTGGAGGGATACTCCTAGGAATCAATGAATACCATTATATCGTCTACGATACCTTCAATTTGTATTATGGATCTATGAGCAAGTTGTAGCATAGTAGAAGTATTCCATAGAAATACTTGGAGGTTAATTTTGAGCATGGTTTCCTTGTTCATGATGTTTATTGTAGCTCCAATATCAATGAGAGTGTTTGGAACTACAATTTCATTAATGTGTACATCTGCTATTTGGCTCTTAGGATGTAGGTACTTTGGGATGATTACTCTCCCTAGCATAAGATCAACTTGCTTCACTATGAAATTAATAATGGGGGAATCCTTCTTCTTCCTCCCAAGCATTCTAATACATTATTCCATAATTAATTTGTTGTAAATAAGAAAATACTATATGGCTTATAGAAGAGGGACCGTAACCTATATTTTTTAGTTCTCTTATAAGTTCAACTTCTTCTTGGGTGTGTGATTTGTAGGTTGTCGACCTTTCAAGAATGAGAGGTTTTGGTTGAGTGGCTTGAGGTACACGTTCTTCCTTCTTTTCCTCGAAATTATCTTTTGGATGAGGTAGATGAACATCTAGAATAACGTTCCTAAACCTAAGGTTGATGTCCTGTATTTCTGCATCATAGGTTTGGTAAGTGGTTTCTTTGTTGTATACTAGTTGAGTCTACTGGTTGTTAGGCTTTGGATTTCATTTGGCACGAATTTGTAGTTGCTTTGGAGGAATGTTTTTGGGTTCTTGAGATTATTGAGAATGAGGCACTGGGGTTGGTCATTGGGCCACCTGAGGCATCCATTTGGTGATGGAATACCCCATTGAGGATGTTGATTTGGGTATGGCTGAAAGGGAGGAGTAATATTTTGAGGATGATATGGCCAAGGAGTGGGCATAAGCTAGGGTGAATGGTTAGGAGGATACCAAGGTTGATAATGAGCATTGTAATTAACATTGAAAGGAGAGGGAAAGTTCATGCCTTGTTGAAATTGTCGAGGGGCGTGCAACCTATTTTGGTTAACAAATCATAACTACTCCATACTCCCTTATGCTCCTTGGTATATAAATTTTATACCTGGAAAAGATGGAAACTTATCAATTGAATGATTTTCTTCACATACAAAACATATTTTTATGACATTTAAAGGGCATTCATTCCAAGGATTCCCTTTTGTGTATTGAGGGAAAAATATGGATAATTCCTTGTTTACTTCCTCCTAATTTCTCTTAATCTATAGTGTCTCCATGTGTATGGAAAATGTATGTAATATTTTAGTCTTCATATCCTATAGCATATATCTTATATCATTTTTAGTAATCAAGGAGGAGGAAGAGGGACATACCGAACTTTTGTTTTCTCTACCTCTTTTTCAGCAACCCTTGAGTGACTTTTGAATATATTTTTTTATATAATCATAAGTGTGATGATACATGTTTCTGGTGGATACTAGGTTGAATGTATCCATCAGTTCTTCCTTGACTCCTCATAGTAGGACCAACTTTAAGGAATCAGGATCTAGGGTGTAGTTGTGTGCTATTCTCTATCTCAACTAAAATCATTCCTCAAAATCCTCCAGAGATTCATCTAATCCTTGAGTTTTCCTTAATATCTTGTCTATGGTGTCCATTTAATAAAATAATCCTAGTACTTTTTTTTAAATATTGCTACATTTTCTCCCATGAGTTGATGCAGTCCCCTTGTAGCCTCATGAACCATCAAAGGGATGCATCCTTAAGAGTGGAAGGCAATGCTTTGAGGTTATGCTCATTAGTTGTGTAATCTGTTAGTGTCAGCCTTTTCAGCCTTCCTCCAGTGATCAAACATGCTCTTACAAAGTGATTTTAAGGTGTCAAGGTCAAATTTTGTCATTTCAGTGAGTCTTCAAACAAAATTTCGTCACTAGGCATTAGGCCTAGGGTTTGATTTTACCCTTGTCAAAGTTGTCCAAATGACGTTCCATGTCACCATTAAACTGAGTGTACCATCATTCAAAGGGTTTTCATCATCATTTCAAGTTCCACTGGGTCATTTTACACCTTGTTCATGCTTCAGTTGCGCCTAGGCAAGGTTCATTTCCCTCTCCTAGGGTTTTGAAGCTAATTTCTCTTGGATGTCCATAATCGGAAAACCCTGTATTCTGACTGTTCTTACACCTTCCCCTATCCATTATGTACCTTATTAAACACTTCCCATCACTAAAATCCCCCAAATTCCTCATTTTCACACAAACCCTAGTTTCTTGCTACAACTTGGCAATTTTCTAGGCTAGGCCCGTGTTTTGCCTTTTTGGACCCCTTCCCCTCACTAAATTTTTGAGATTCCACTTTCCCATACTTTCTAACATCCCTCCCCACTTTCCAAAATTTTCTCAAGAATTTAGAAGCCCCCTATCCCCTTCATTTCGGCAAATCCCTTGTCCCACACATCGGGATAGGTTTCACTCAAATGATTTTTCTGAGCAATCAAAGATGAGTTTGGGAAAAATGAGAAAGGTTTTTGTCCACAACAAACCATGGAAGCCAATCCTCCTTCAATTTTTACACAGGTGTCATGGTTTTAGAGAAATGTCAAAAATACAATCGCTTTGGGAGAATTGATACACCTCTGAAGGGACCTTGGGAAAATCAAGTTTTCTTCAAGCTAGGTTGGCCAAATGACTTGATTGATTATTCAAATGCTAACTAGACACAAATAAATTTCCAATGAGCTATCATGAGCTCACTTTGGAGTTGAGGAACACCTTCAAATGTTGGCTGCAACAGTACTACCTTAAGACAGCCTCATTTGGCACATTTTGACCAGGCTTGGAAGATTTGATGTTTGACAGTGCAAATGAACTCCAAACTAAAACATTCTAGTTGGGTTGGAAATTAGACTCAAATACCTTTCCCACGAGCTATCTTGCACCCAATTTTGACACCAGGAAGGCCTTCAAAAGGCTCCTGCAAAAAGGCGTGGCGCACAAAGGGAGCGTGACGCACTGGGAGAAATTTTCCAGTGTAAATTTACATTGGTGCGGCGCACATGGGAGGCGCCGCGCATAGGGCTAAAAGGCATGAATTTCATTGAAATTTTCCTCCAAATTGCTAGGTAGGATCTAAATCTTGGTTTCTCATCAAATTTTATGAATGTGATGGTGATTCATGGCCATTTATGAATGCAACAAAACTCATAAAATCAACCACAAGAAAACACCAAAAACCATGGTGGCTAGGGTTGCAAAAGTGTGGTGTTAGTGCCAAGGTTCCATTTCACTCCTATTTTTTCCCTCTCCTACCATTTTTCCCTATCCTCCCTTTCTCATTTTTCCTATTATCCCTACCCTAAAACACTACCAAACCCTATCCCCTATCCCTCCACTCTTTTGTCAACATAACATCCTAAACCCTACCTTGTCAAAACCCCAAACTCTACCCTATCAAAATATCCAAACCCGCTCCATATCCCTAAACAAACTTATCCCCATAACCCCTATTTCCATCACATTACTCCCGTCCTAATACTCCCTGTTTCATTGTTCCCCTTGGTGACAGATATCACAAGAGCACCCAACTTCACAACATCATCAAAGGGAAGCCTAAGTACAGTTCACACAGCAGTCATGGCATCACAACACTCATCAGAGTATGAGATGGAGACACAAAGTGACTCATCCTCAGAAGAGCAGGCTCCCAGGAGACATCACAAGAGTGGAAAACATGTTAGGGATGAGCCCACTACCCTCACTGAATTACAAGCATGCCCTCTTGCCATGTCATGTTTCCAACACCTAGCATGTTTTGAATTTTCTCAAAGGGTGGCTATTGTTAGAGTTCATCATGACTTGGCCCGTCTTTTTGTGCTTCACCTACATGGAGGTCTTTCTATCTTGGCTGGGGTCACCTTCACATTGACACCCGAAACTATCTCAGTGGCAACAAGCATACCAAATGTTGGAGAACAGTGGCATAAGAAGAAGAAGGTGGATAGGCAACACTATGAGCCTTACATCAAGGCAAAATTCTTGAGTCGGCGCACAAGAGTCTTTCCATTCAGATACTTGAAAGATGAGTATGCTCCACTCATGAAATTGATCATGAAGTACTTCAACTGTGAGGGGAGGTTCTCTTGACTATATGCCTATCACATCAGGTTGCTCATGCACTTTACCAGGGTGAGGATGATTAACCTCCTATTTTTCATATGCAAGAACATAGAGAGGATGAACACCTTCATGCAACATAAGACCCCTCAGCAGTAGCTTAACAATGTTTATCACTTTTCTCTTATCCAGATTTTGGTGGATCATCAGTTGGGATTACGGGGCATTTCTTGGGAGGAATTCATCTCCCGTGACCTCTTCAACACTTCATAGGTACTATCAGAGCCAGAGCATGAGATGGGTGGTCCTTCTCATCAGTTTGAGCACCATGAGACCACGACTATGCCAGTATTTGTGACATGTCAGAGAGGCAGTAGGCACTTTTTTGCAGCAGCAAAGCGAGTGTTATCTCCACCCGGGGTGGAAGGGGCCTCGCTTCCGGCATCGACGACACAGGGACAAGACAAGGGCAAGAAGCTCGTGCATGATGAGGGGCCATTAGGTGGACAGGAGACCGATGTCATCCTCATTCAGGATGATGAGGCAGAGGCAGAAAATGCCCAACTTAGGATGACCATTCAGGAGCAAGACATGGAGATCCAAGACTTGATACTCAATCTGGAGGGGGCCAGATGGATCATCAAGTATTTGGAGTAGAGGAACAAGCAGCTTGAGGACCAGCAGGCAATCATGGAGCTGCAAAGCATCCGTGAGAATCGACAAGCTGCCCAGCAGAGGAGGATCGAGCTCACTACCTTGGAGCAAGAGATCAACAACAATCGTGAGTCTTGGTTAGAGTGGGTCAATCTACACCTGGAGAGACTATTGGAGAAGGCCAACAGGGACAAAACCATATTGAGAAGGATGGCTTGTCATTACAGGGCACGGAACATGAGCGCAAAGGCCCGAATAAGGAGCTTGAAGGCCAAACTAAGCAGAGCAACAAAAGAGGCAAAAGAGCAAGATCAGCTTCGAATCTTGGTGGAAGCTTCTGTGGCCCAACGTAGTGCCTCTTAGAGAACCTCCAGCCCAAATTTCAAGAAATTTGGGACAATTTTGGTCACATGGGAATTTTTTGGCACAAACACAGGTTTTTTCTCTATACGCGCCGCGCCACCGGCGCAACGCGTAGTATTGGGAGGTCCAAATGAGAAATGGCTTGAATTTTTGGATTTATCATGCAAAATCACAACTACTGGCACTTGGGCAAGAAATTTGGGCATGATTTGAGTCTCCAGGAGGTTAAAAACACCCAAAAAATGACCTCTCTGCCCCTATTTTTGACACACAGGAAGCAGTCTTGGGATAATGAATATTTGGAGGGGAAAATGAGCTCCAAATTCAAAAATTCCACTTGGGTTGGAAAGTAGATAGGACAGGATTTCCAACAAGCACATTTGGGCACATTTTGAACTCCTACAAGTGCCTCAAAACTGGCCTCAAAGTTGCGCGACGCATACCAAAAGGGGCGCGACGCATATAGGAAAAAAGGCCCAAAATGCCTCTGTTTCGCGAAATTTCGCTTCCCGACTTTGCATAAGTGGGCCCCCTCATCTGCACTTCATTTTTTCAGCACCTAAGGTGGCTTAAAAAGTATTTTCACTCCATATGGGCAGTTATCCAAGTGGCAAAGGAAGGAAAAGGGCCACCCAAGCCATTTGTCATGTTTGTGGCGCTGCAACTGTAGCTGATGTTTGGTTCTCCACCTTCATTTTGTGATGATTTGAGTAACTCCCCAACCCTTGGGTGTTCTATCTCTTCATGGCACATTCTATATATTGTATGCAAACTTTTGCAAAGGGTTGGTTGGCTTGTAACTTCTGGGAGACTGTGGGAAAGAAACTTTGTTTCTGCATTGTATATTTTTTACAGAGGATTAATGAAAGGTAGTGGCTCTGTTTCATGAGATTCATGTGGTTGTGAGTGTAGCAAATGTGTCTTTTATGTTTCATATGTATCTTGTTATGTTTCATAGTTCATTTCATATTCATTTCCAGTGAAATTTTTTGAGTTAGCTAAGGTAGAATTCAATTTTATTGCTCTGCCTGTGGAAAAATTTCATGTTCAGTGTTCATTTCTCTGTTGAAAAGGATTCATGTTTTTCATGCCCTTTTCACCCTCCTAATCAATCTCTCCATTCCACACTATCTTAAACTGAATTGCTAGACTTTCCACCTGTCTTGCCTCACGAAGTAATCTGTCCCTTTGAATTAAATTCTTTGTTCATTGCTGTCCATTGGTCCCATACCATCCAAAAAACTTAGTCATTCATAAAAAAATGCTTCTTGTATCCATATTTACTTACTAGCCTAAGATCAATATTTCACTATAAGTCATCTCAGACCGTTTCGTTTATCTATTCACTGAGCGTGACATGGAGAGAGCCTTCTCCTATTCTAGTAGGGCTAGCTATCAAACTGAGCGTGGTTTGTGGTTGCCTTGAATTTTGCCTTCCTTTAGCCTAAGGCGGATTTAGGTGTTGACATAGAGGTGACTCCACTGGGGAACAAAATGGTTTGCTTGAAGATTGTTTTGCCCCAGTACATCTATCAAGCTCAGATATGATGGTTGATGGTGAACAACGATCAGACATAAGAAGACGGCTAAAATTATTCACCTGGCGACTCTTTTCACTGAAGAATCCAGCAACTAGTGCTTCATGGTGACTCCACTGCAGAGGGATCAGTAGCTTTGAGATTTCTGAAAATGGAGCGGATTGCAAGAATATACGCTCCCATGAGCCGAGATCACATTCCAGGCTTTCCAAATAAAATTCTGAAGGTAGATTGGTCAAGGAATCTGCCTACGTTTAAAGATGATGGTAAGAAGGACGCTGCTTTACATCTAGTTAGATTTCACATGCATATTCACAAGTTGAAAGTTGATTTTCCTGAAGATTGCTTAATGAAGATATTCCTGGCCACTCTAGAAGGTGAAGCCCAATCTTGGTATGAAAGTTTGCCGCCTGCTTTTATTTACTGTTTAAAGGATTTTCATGCCCTGTTTATTGAAAGATATAAAGATTCTTATCCATCATTGAATCTAGTTCATTACTGTTGCAAACATACTTCTACTTTTATTGAAAGCCTTGAAAAATACTATGAGGATGAAAATTTTATGGATGATGAGATCATGGAAGCCCTGTATGAAAATCCCTTTCAGCAGCGTAAAGACGATCATGAAAATTTGCAGCATGATCAAGATCGTAGTATGGTGGAAGATGAAAGAATTTTGCATCTTGACAGTCAACAGGAATTACAGGAAATGGATCAGCATTATGAGGAATATTTGTATACACCTTCACTTGAAATTAATGAAGACAATCACTATTTGGGCAAAAGGAAACAAAGGGTCTTATATCCTTTGTTTGAAGACGAGATAGATCAACTCTTGCACGGTTATGTTCCAGCTCAAGCTAAAGCGGATTTGCAGTGCACACATGGTCAAGAAAGTGTTGGTGAAACTTCTTCCTCTCTTGAAAAGGATGACAGTTCGGTGAACAACTTTATAGATTAGCAGGTTGAAGAGTTCCATATGGCTGAAAGTGATGAAAGAAAAAGTGTTGTTTCAGATTTGTCCATAGAAGAAGAGAGCATGCAGAGAAATCAAGTTTCAAATTCAGAATGTGATAATGTTAAGACAACCATTTCAGATGTAGATTTAGATTGTGATGACCAAGAAAACCTTGTACTAAGTCCCATGAAAGAGAACTCTGCTGCTGAAATCATTTGGGATGAAGAAGACAGATTTTTGGATCCAAATGTTCTCATGTCATCAAAACACAGTCTTCATGAAGAGGTAATCTAGTCAGCTCATGAATAGCAAGATGAGATCTTTGCCCAAGCAAGTGAAGAAGTTCCTCTGAATGAATTTATGGTAGATGATAGAAATGTTATTGTTAGGTTTCAAGAAACATCTGAAGTTGCTTTTCAAATGATTGATGAATGTGATGAATGTAATGAGAATCTGGCTATCATATCGTATGAAGATGAACTACCATATATTACGACTTTAGAAGATCAGACCATTGAGGATTCCCTTTCAGGTTCCTCCTCATATGTCTCATGTTTTGAAATGTTCTTTGAAAAGGAGATGTGTTCATCCACTTGTTCAGAATTTTTTGAAGACCCGGAACATACTCTTATTTATGAAGAAAGACTAGAATCAAGAGAAAAAGATACCTTGATTTTCCAGCAAGAGGTCAATCTTCATGTTTTTCAGGATCCAATGGCAAATTTGCTGCAGATAGTAGTGAAGGTCATTATTGCAGTAGTCAGTGATGAAGGGGATCATGGTCAATTATGTTTTTGGAGGCCCAGTTACCAGCATCTGTTGTTGACCAGAAGATCTGATCAGGAGAATCAATCAAGGAGGCATCTACTTGATTGGTTACATTGGAAGACACATTACACATGATTGTACATATTGCATTAGTATGCAGGTGGCTGCCATCATAATTTGAAACCCTTGAATCTTGATGGACTGCTGCCATGGAATAAGTTTTGTCAACTCTTGTTTTAGTTAAGTTAGTCATGAGTCATTTCCTTTTACATTGAG